>JAIPMN010007650.1:27013-40812 GCA_020650975.1 Apostichopus californicus
TATAGTTGGATAGGGGAGGGAGGTGGGGGGGGGAGAGATGTTTTCTCAAATGTTATCCATATTTGAGAGTCTTTACATCATTATTTCATCTTTGGAATGTTTACGTTTTGTAACATTTCTATTTTGCTACTGGAAGTGTTGAGTGTGTCTGTTTCTTGGGTGTTTTTTTTTGTGGGGGGGGGGGGAGAGTTGTGGGCTCACTCTCAGACAGTGGGGGCTCCCTTTCAGACAGTTATAGTTTATAGTTTGCCAGATTCAGTATCATCTGTTCAGGATTTATTTAATAGTTGGTTTGGTTTGATCAGTTATCAGACTGTTTGAGTATGTTTTAAAACTTTAGCAGTCATTGTGACAAATTTTTCCACTTTTCTTCACTTTTTGAATCCTCTGTGCAACTTATAAAACATAACTTACATTTTCTCATTTCCCAATGCTCTGTTATTGCCTTTCTGGAATTTGTTAATACTCTTTGGCTTTTTATTGGTCGTGGCATCACTCCTGTATTTTTCTCTCTTTAGCTTCTGTATTTAAGCGATAATATGGTTTCAATACACACAAATTTGATTCTGTGTAAACCTACGCATTCTGGGAAACACTGTCAGTCTCGTTGCTTTCTACTTTTCATTCAGCTCATTCATGTGTACTTCCACGTTGCCACGGAGGACCACGTCGAGTCCTACTTAAAGAGCAGAGTCTTTCACTTATTAGCCAATCAGCTTCACCAATATCCAGCAAGCAGAGAACAAGTGGAGGCATGTCTGCTGGTGTTATTCAGTAGGCCAGTAGGACTGGATGACCGGTAAGGCTCAAAGGATAGCTGTGGTGGACAGTCGTCTTCCAAAACAGCTATTAAGAAACCATTTTAATCCAATGTGCTGATATCAAAGTTACAAGTTTTCTTCACACACAGTACTGAAGACTTGAGCAAATCTAAATATGACATCATCAACGTACCACACATGCTTGAATTTGTAGTGACTGTCTTTGTTTATGACAATGACAATTTTCTGAAACGTAGATGGAGTTTTTCCAGATTTCCATTACAGGAGTAAGTAAGTATTATAAAGAGAAAAGAAAGAAAACCATTGGATAGTGAAGCAGATTTGGCTTGATGATGTCATCTTTGGACTTGCTTAAGTCTTCAGCTTTGTGTGTGAAGGAAAATAATAAAAGTGATATGCATCCTTTCTGCTTGGAAATGTATGAATACATAGAATTACCATCCGCTTGGATCTCGTTGAGGACAAACATGAATGAATGCATGAAATTACCACTTGATTGCACCAGTTTGCTTATGAAAATGTATCAATGTATGAAATTACCAGCTGATCGCACCAGTATGTATAGAAAACTGTAGGACTATGAAATTACCAACTGATTGCACCAGTTCGTATAGGAAAATGTATGACTGTATGAAATTAACAGCTGATTGCACCAGTTTGTATAGGAAAATGTAGGACTGTGAGAAATTACCAGCTCATTGCACCAGTTTGTATAAGAAAATGTAGGACTGAATGAAGTTACCAGCTGATTGGCTCCAGTTGGTATAGGAAAATGTATGACTGTATGAAATTAACAGCTGATTACACCACTTTGCATATGAAGATGTATGAAATTAACAGCTAATTGCACCAGTTTGTATAGAAAAATGAATGACTGTACGAAATCACAAGCTGATTGCACTAGTTTGCATATGAAAATGTATAACTGCATGAAATTAACAGCTAATTGCACCAGTTTGTATAGAAAAATGAATGACTGTACGAAATCACAAGCTGATTGCACTAGTTTGCATATGAAAATGTATAACTGCATGAAATTAACAGCTGATTGCACCAGTTTTCATATGAAGATGTATGAAATTACCAGCTAATTGCACCAGTTTTCATATGAAGATGTATGAAAGTATGAAATTAATAGCTAATTGCACCAGTTTGTATAGAAAAATGAATGACTGTATGAAATCACGAGCTGATTGCACTAGTTTGCATATGAAAATGTATAACTGCATGAAATTAACAGCTGATTGCACTAGTTTTCATATGAAGATGTATGAATGTATGAAATTACCAGCTAATTGCACCAGTTTTCATATGAAGGTGTATGAATGTATGAAATTACCAGCCGCTTGCATCTCTTTGAGGACAAAAAATGAATGAATACATCAAATTAACTGCTGGTTGCACCAGTTTGTGAATGAAAATGTATGAATGTATGAAACTACCCCAGGTTGCACCACATTGAGTAAGAAAAAATATGAATGTATGGAAAGTTTGTATCATACAAATGTGAAAAACATAGTTAATTTCAAAAATGTCAAACTATGCAAAAACCATCTTTTTAGTAGTAAAATTGAGTGCTGATTTACTTGTTGCTTAACTACACTCTTGCCAGGATTTGATTATAAACATGAAACTCTTTTACCTCTTCATAGTCAGTCGGCCCTTTTCCCTTTTCTTGTTTTGACATGAGAATTATTTATGAAATGATACTGTTTTTTAATTTCAGACTTGATTTTAATGACATGAGAGCTCCAGATGAGTTTAGCCAGATGTCCACCATTCTCTTATTATCAGTACTGGAAAGATGTCTCCACGACCCTGTCCTCTGTACCAAGACGCTCTGTATAACCCTGCATGTCAGTTAACTTGATCACTACTCACGGTTTGAAATATCTTTATTGTTGTAATGACCTGTCAAATATTGCTATATCAGTGTCTGTCATTTCTTTCATCATGTTTGTCTGACATTTGTCAAAATTTTTAGAAAATATGCCATTTGCAAATTTTGCCTTCGGAGTCTTACACAGAGTAACAAGAACTGAAGTATTCATTGTTTTTTTGTCATTGGTGTATAGAGTATCTTCTTCTTTGGTATGTTCAGTGCCACATATGACCGGCAAAAGCATGCCACAGGAAGCTATGAGATCCTGTCAATGCCCCCTTTGGTTTAATGTGAACTGCCTTAAATTCTGATTGTTGCCTTTTTCCCCCCATTGAATAATAATAAAAATAATAATAATAATAATAACTAAGATTTATAATGGGCTAATTATAAACAAAATAGTGGTCAAAAGCGCCATACAAATAAATATGAATAGAAAGAAAAGCAAAAATAATATCCCATGTAGTTAATGTCTACTTCCAAGCAGCCTTCGTGCACCATATCTACTAAACACACAGTGACTTCTGACTGGATGATTTCGCCTGCCTTAGTAATTTTGAACTTAATGACTGCTGGGAATACATTCGCATCCATAGAGGAAGGGGAGGGCAGGGGGGTGGAAGTGGTCAGGGGAATAGAAGGGGCATTGGTAAGTGGTGATTTCTTTGATGGCAGCCAGCTGTGAAGGGTACAATTGTTCAACCACACTGATATCTACTTTGTCTTCCTGATCTGACATCAAAAAGATGATGCATTTACTCTCTCCAGTGTTCAAAACGAAGAGTGCAGGCCCGCCCCCCCTCCCCCCACGCCCACTAAATGAAGTCTTCGCCCAGATATTTGATGGTTTGTTTCTTTGTCATCCAACAGCTTTTTGAAGGTGTACCAGTGCTCATTCCTGTTCTTCTGGAGAATGGGTTCATCGAGGCTGTAGTCAATGTCCTGGCTGCTACCAGTGCACTCTGCTCAGATTCTGCTTGTCCCGAAGAACTCGACCTTCTCGTGGAGAATATCCAACACCTTCTGGCGAGCATCGCAAACAAAGTATTCTAGTGAGCACTTAGAAATTTTTGAAAAAGTTCTATATTCAAATTTAAGATTTTTTTCTTTTTCTTATTTGTTTTACTTTTTAGCCTCACTCTAATTGCTAAAGATTTCCAATATTTTTATTTCCCCCCCTCGGGACATTTATAAATCCATGTCCCATAATCTTTTAATCCAGCTTTGCATTGGTCCAACATGAAGGGGGTTATCTATGTCTTTGTATCATTTGGGAAGAAAAGAAAGAAAATCACAATATGAGCTGAGCCAGCAGCTTTATTCAGTGAACAGCCTGATTGTTTTAATTGACCAAGTGTTTATATACGGTAGGGTTACTGGTAGTACCCCACCAATATTACACCAACGGCTGTAAACGACTAAGACAGGAATCCCGTTGCCACGGTTTAGGTGGATCATAATAGTGTTTAGAAGTCAAAAACTTGAAGCAGGAAACATAGTACAATGACCGGTTTTTAAACCTTGCGTAGCGTATTTTCCTTCACATTCAGCTATGACGCATCCGTACTATTTTTTTTTCTTCCATTGCATAAGCATAAATATTGCCTCTTTGAAGTTTTCAAACTTTACAAATAACTCTTGTTAAAGTAGGAACAGTTATTGCCACTTGTCATTATCAATCTACTCACAATCACTGTTCTTGAAAGCGGTGCATCATTAGAGGGAATTTTCGGGACCTGACAATGTAACCACTTACGTTGAAGAGAAAAAATATTCCACACTGTTTGTTGAAAACACCACAGTTGATCGAATGCACCCGATTTTAGCTGGCTGAAGTGGTTGTCATGGAAGATGTTATTATAATCTTCTTGTCGATTTATTCGTGGAACCTGATACATTTGGAATGTTTGGTTAGCTGTCAAAGTTCTCTGTACTCATTTTTTTTTCTTCACCAAAATGCAATTTTTTTTGGGGGTAAAGTATGATTTTTTTCTTCTGTGAGGAATGATTGAAATATTATAAAGAAAAAGAAAGACATTTTAACTTCAATTTCCCTGATGACATCATGCACACTGCTGTTGCCAGGTGACTTTACTAAATATCAGCAATTTATCAACTATACCAAAATTTGTATCTCTACAATACAAAGTGTTATGAGCATGTGGATTCATAAATTTTTTTTTCAAATGCAGAAAACTTTCTGAAATATAGTATTTAAAGGGTGTGAAGACTTGCGCACAAAGAAACGTCTAATGCCGGTAATCTGACCTAGTTTTGAATGAGGTGTAACAGAAGTGTTAGACACCACCATTGATCCCGAAAAATACACACAGCTTGCTACTGTCGGTAATTAGACACTAGTGTACGGTCAGTACATACAGCTGCGGTCAATACCTACAGCACAGTGGACAAACGATACAGCGATGGGCATCTCAGGTCCAGCTAAAGATAACAAGGTATCACGTTTCAATACTGTCTGCATTTTGTAGCGACACGAACAAAACGTCACTTGCAAGCAACGGAAAGTTAACTTTTTCAGATGGCCGCATGCGGTTTGGGGCGAGTCTTCAATGCCTTTAATGCAATCAACTTCAGCCACCAGAAGATCCCTGTAAGTAACTTATATGTCATACTACTGTTTGCAATGCCTAGTATTTGTGGGTTCTTTTTTTCTCTCTTTCCTACTTTTGTTGTCATTACTGTATCTAGTGGGATCATTTTTTATATTCAATTCTTCTAGTTTCAACAAACCTGACCTCTATCAACATTTTGAAGATATGATGATGCTTTTAGGAGGTCTGGAGGAGAGATTCAGGATAAAGTATGGTAAGAGATGTCTGTCTGTTAATTCTGTCTGTGTGTGTGTGTGTGTGTATTATTGTTTGTTTGTTGTTGTTGGTTGGTTGGTTTTTTTTTATTGGTGCTCATGACAAAGAAGAATACTATATATTAGTATTTCTCTCAGACCTCCATTTGCTCAACAGCATATAAAAAGATGAGAAGCAAATATTGCATGGGTATGAGGGGATGGGAATGAGATGGAACAGATTAGGTGGTTGAGGAAAATAATTTCAGTTTGGGAGAAATGGGTTTGCGGATTCGGAAAGGGTTGTTATATGCAAGAGCATTTTCCAAAATGAACGAAATTCCATTTCCATGCAAGAGTAATTCTCACTTTAACTTTTGGGGAGAAAGGTTAGGCAAGGAGGGGTGCTTCTCAACCCCCATGGATATGATCCATCGAAGCTTCGAGGGTAAACTTTCATATTTGTGTTTCTTTGGCTCTAAACAAAGATGCTCACACTTTTAACCAAATCGTGACATTTTGAAAAACACCAGAAAATGATCTATTGTCTTTGAGGTAGTTGTGAAATTAATTTTAGTGGTTCTTATTACAATCTCTGTGATGTGACTGCAACAGAACCATGGTATGGGAAACCTTTAACTTCAGAAAGTTACTTTCTGTAGATTAGTTAAAAACAGGTTATATATCATTAATATGAAAAACCTTTGGACTATTCTTTGTATAGACGTTAAACTATTAAAAATTATGAAGCACTAACACTCTCCAAAAGAGTAATGTTGGAACTCCTCCAAACAGTAATTATAAGGGGGGGGGGGGTAGGTTGGTAGGGACTAGCATCTATTAATAAGGTCAACTGGATTAAGGGTAGTTTATACACATATCTTCACCATTCAAATGATGAAAGTGCAAACAAGGGAAAGTTTTCTTTTTATTTCATAAGCAAAGTAATAGAATGTTAAAATGGAGGCTGTGAAGGCTCTCAAATACAGATCAATTTGTGATATTCTTGAATTGCCTATTTAACCTCAATTTATTAGTTAGTAATTTGATGAAGGGGTAATGTATTTTTGAGGTTAACCTTCTAAAGTGCAGCAACATATTTCACAATGTTGAGTGCTTTGTTATTATGGCAAGTGGAAGCTTTGCTTAACGGTTTCTGATTGTTACAAACTAAACCAATCAAGATCTTGTAAGTGGGGCTTTGCCATGTGTCAAATGGGAGGGCACTGTCATATAGGTTCCTATGTGCATGATCTGTACTGTTTACAGATCTCTGAATCAAAGTATCCTGATGAACTTGCATGCAGGAATAGTTGAAGGTTTCAACTGTGCAATTTTTTTCCTAATTACTGAAGACATAACATGTCCAACGTTTAAAGTCAAACAAACTTCGTTTACGCACCTTAATTGGTAATTTCTACACACCTTCTAGAAATTACCAATTAAGGTGCGTAAACCAAGTTTGTTTGACTTTAAACGTTGGACATGTTATGTCTTCAGTAATTAGGAAAGACATTGTTTATACTTCTAGTGATTGACTTATGGTTCCCGCCATGCTACTGCCGGTGGTACCATGCTGACGGTTCTAGATGTTGACTTAGCTCACGGTTGGGGATCCCCATTGCTGCATAAAAGTACATTCTCTCTCTCCTACAGGAACCGATTCACTGGAGACGGAAATCATTCTCGAGACCCAGTCGTACATCTTCCGTGAAGTTTTAGAGTATTTCAGAACAGTAACCATGGCAACCGATTCAGCTATGGGCAAAAAGAAGATATTGATGATCCTGAACAGGACCAAGACTTACGCAGGTCGGGCACTCGGGAAAAGATCAAACTATTTATTCGCTCTTACCTCTCGCCACTTGCCACAGTTGTGTTCCATATGTTGATTTCACTCTCCACCCTTTAAAAATTTACAAATGCACATAGGTGTTCATGACAGGTAACATTGGTAGAGTTGGCGAATAGAGTAGTTGGTGAAGTTAGGGTCAGGTGATTGGGTCGCTTTAAACAGGTTTGCACTAATTATATAAGGTGACTTTCAGTATGGACAATATGATGCCATTTTTAATTCCAAAGAGAATCTATGAATCAATTTTTTTTAAATAATTTGGTGAAAAAGAGAACAGTCTGTCAGGGGTCAGGAGTTAATGGGGGACATGTGCTTGCAATAAAGGATTTCCTCCTTTTGAAGAAAATCTCTCTATTACACATCAGGCTTTAAACTGCTCAAAACATACTAACAGGTGTTCTCATAGTTGAGTTTAATACGGAATCATTATTGCCCGATATAAACTAAAATTAGATTTGATACGGTGCAAAATTATTGTCATCTGTGGAAGGTATGGTTAAAGGCCGGGTCACACTATACCGATTTTTTATCGGAAAACTATCCGATTTTCCCGGAGGAATCGAAACAGCCAGTTTTTCGTTCGGGTCTTCTAGCCACAGTGATAAAGGACCTGATTTGCTATCTGTTGAGCCATTCCGATGTGGAATAACCCACTCCTAACTGTTGATATTGACTCCGTTTCCTTTCATCGGATAGCTATCCGATTTCTCTTCCGATTTTTATCGCTTTTTGATGTGACGTCACTTCAGAATGTAGTCCGTTCCAGAACCCCTCAGATTTGGAGTAGGTATTCGAATATTTCACTGCATTCATTACATTCACTACCACAAACCTCACTCTTCGGCCTAAAATCGGAAAAATCGGACCGTATTCCGATAAAATATCGCTGTAGTGTGACCGGGCCTTAAGAGTGAAAGAAACTGAACATCGTGTATCCCAAGTCAGACAATAGTTTGAAGCTAAATTACATGTAGGACTTTTAATAGCTATCTAGTAACAGTAACCTGTCGTTGTAATAGTTGCTATGGTTTTCCATACTTTTTGAATTTGAGTTGGTTTTCTGTTACAAACAGATACTGCTATCATCTAATCAAAGTTTAAATAATAGAAACTTATAAATAAATGAAATATAAATCAATTAGAAACAAATTAATAAATGAAATAAATAAATAAATAAAACTTCCTAACACTTCTTGCCCTTTTTAGTTTGAGGAAAAGTGATGAATTTATTTCAACTCTTGATGCTTGCATAAATGAGTTGCTATTTTTGCTAATCTATTATAATATACTATACTGTCGTCTGTCAGATTACATTAAACATTAAATCACAAGAGTTCCATAGTACCAACTTGTCGGCATCTGGCCTCAAGAGTTCAGATCCATACTACATGAGACCACCCTTTTGCTTTTGATGATGTTTTTATCTCGGTGAATTTTCAAATCCTAGAAATGTAAATGTTACAACAACAAAAAAAGTCTTCTTTACCAATAAAACTAAAGAGAATAGTCTCTGAACAAAATATGTGTCATATCAGTATGTTGACATATCAGTATGGTGCAGTGGAAGAAACATTTACCACCTGTAATAATTAGTTCTTCCACTTCTTCGGGGGGGGGGTGCAAAGAAAATTAACATAGTCCTGTTTGACTTGTTGTTGTTGTGTGTGTTAGTGTAGATTTATCATGGCAATGAGTTTATGTAAACAAAACAAAAAATAATAGAAAAAGAAAAAGCTTCATCTGTGCTAATTCCATTTGCTAACTTCATTGAAAATAACACCTATCATCAGGGGGCAGATCCAGGATTTTATTAGGGAGGGGGTGTGACCCTGTCATGGAAATTGCCTCTCCTGTAGGTGGTCTGGAGGCCTACCATCCCCTCCCCCTCCTCCCACTCCCTCCCCCCCCACACACACACACTCTCACTAGAGAAATGTTAAAACTTTGGACACCAAGTGGGGCATTCTGAGGTATATTTAGACTATAAAATTAGGTCTAAATGTACGTTTGTGCTAATTACCACTTTCCAGTTTCGTTTGTGATAGAGGGTGGGGGTGGGGATGGGGGGGAGGTTTACACCCCCAAACTTGTGTGAATCTGCACCTGCTCATAACTTTCTTCTCCATCCTCTTTTTCTGTTCATTTTGTTGACGTAGATAAGTCTTTTCATCTAATTACAGAGCAGAAGTATGAGCAATTTAAGTGGCAGCAACAGGTCGGCGCACCTCTTCCTGAAGGTTCATTCCATCTCTTTTATTTTATTTTTCTTTTAGTGGAGTTGTATCTCTTTTCTATCATCTCTTTTGTTTAACTTCCCCCATTTTTCAGCACTCTGCTGGGAAATGTTTCCACCACCACTTCATAGACATTACTGCACTCTTTTTCTTGTATGATTGCAGTCTGTTTGTTAAGAGTAAGCAATACTCTTTGTCCTTGAAATATGAAATCAGGAGATCTCTATATAATAAAATTTCAGCGAAGAACTTGCTCGCTCAATTTTGTCTCTGGTTGTCAAAAGAAGTATTTTATCTGACGGTTGTAGTTTTTGTTTAATCGTATCATGAAATATTTCCCATGTGTATATTTAAGACCCTAATATTACATCATTTTAAGGTAGCTTGACCAATTTTTTCCCCTCATCATCCTTTAATGGGCACCGCTCTTCCTTTTTTTAAATTTATTTTGCCTTCTGGTTTACTACTTCTTGTCGGTGATGGGAAAGCCTTTCCGCTAATCAAACTCGCTATATAAGTTTATTGCAAAGAAAAAAAAATCGTAATCCATCTTTTGGTAGTAGAATAGAGTAATTAATTTCTTTCACATTTTCTTGCATTGCTTTCATTAAGGGTTAATTTAGATACTCAGCTATCTATTTAAGCTTGTCTGGGATTTTGGGAAATGCAAGATGGCCGTTCTTTTCTTTTTTTCCTCTTCTAGGATTTTCTTCTTGTGCAAATTAATTGTCCAAATTTCTTTGTAAACGTTTAGGAAGGCCGTTTTAAATATATTGGGAACACAAAATGCAAAAAAAAACCTCTGAAAATGTGCAAGATGAAAAATATTTTAGTATAGTGCACCCAAACGTTTGTCATCATTCCTAGTGACGGGTTGCTTCTACTGCAGTATAGTAACCACGCGTGTCTTCAATGGATATGAATTTGCCTTGGCTTCACAGGAGTGATTACCAAACGTCGAAGTTACTCTACCGAAGGAGCGAGTGTGGACAGACCCGAATCTTTCAAGGAAACGGGGAGCTTGGATCAGAGAACGCAATCCACACGATCAATGCAGACCTACGGTATAAAGATTAATTAGAAGGATACTGGAAATTAAGAGCTAGAAGTGGGAGAGTGCCTGCGTTCCTCACAGCCGATAAAGTCAAAAGTTAATTTGACAAAGCTGATGATATGTCTCGTAAAATAGAATTTGGTAGCCAATGCTGTTAAAAGAAACTTACCAAATTCAAGTTTTTTAAGTTACATAAAGGAAATGTAAGTTATGTTTGCAAGTAGTCAACATGGGAGGGTTATCATTCCAGCTTATTTTGTTCTGAAAACATACATTTGGAGTAGTCGTTATTTGATGAGCTTCCCACTGCTTCTCACACGTTTCCTGTTCTTCTCGTTACAGAGAGAAGATTTTCAGCTGAAGTGGACAACGTTCTCCGTGGCCAGAGACTGAGGAATGAGTCCACCCCTGGACTCGGAATGGTCAGTGAACAAGAACTGACCAAGAGATTCCAGAAACTTTGTCTACTGTCTGTCAGACTCATCACACAAAGAGGTACTAACAGATGGATGATTCCGTCTGTCAAACTGCCTTTGATTTCGGTGGACATCTAAATTTTGATGGAGGAATCATAATTTAAAGCCAATCTTGTTTCCCTATTGTTTCATATTCTCAGTTATCTCATCAATTTGGTAGCCTAATACATTAGCTCTATGTGAAGTCCATACCTAGGCTTATCAACATGGTAGCCTATTGCATTCTGTATGTGAAGTCCATACCTAGGGTTTTCAACATATACCTAGAACTTGGATACTATTTATACACATTGTAGTAGAGTTACAACTTGTTTAAGATTGTGGTTCATCTGAATGTTGTAGGGTTAAAGTTAGGGATAGGATGAGGCAGAGAGGTAGGGGTTAGAGCTTGGGATATGGTTAGAGTTAGGGATAGGGTTAAGAGGAGGGGTAGGTTTGGTAGCTAACTCTTGTGACATTCATATAAAGGTGCACTGATCTCTTGCATAGCTGTTCAAATCAATGAGGAGTGTGTTTTTTATGGGAGGGGGGGGGGGGGGTATTTCCTTGCCCTATTATATGCAAAAATGTGACATTGATTTCTTTTTATCCATTCATCCAGATCCAGAAATGCTTGCCAAGAATGAGGATAATCCGGATTCCTGCTCGACATCTCTCGCCAAAGAGCTCTTCTTTCTCCTTTCTGAAGCTCTAGCTGCTACTTTGGTAAGTGATGGATGTGTAATTCTACATGCAAGGGGAGGGGGGGGGTTGGGGGGTGGGGTGTAACCACCTTTACTTTCAGGAAAACTGGAAAGGTGGCTAAGAGGGTTAAGTTGTGGAGGGGCGGGTCTGAGAAATTGGTCCTATGAAAAAGTTTGGTCAATGGAGGGTATTAAGATGCAAAAGAGTGCTATATTTTGCAACTTTCAGAAGCCATGTTGAAGAATTTTCAACTGGATTCTGAAAATGAAATTGACACTTAAACATTGGAGAATTTGGAATTTATTTGAAAGGAAACTTACAGTGCTATACATTACAAGCTCTTTGTATGTAGCTTTATTTTGCTGGTAGTTACTGCAGTTCACTGCAGCCATTTGCAATTTGGATAATTTCAGAAACTCTGGATATTTTTCCTTCTTTTTATTTTTGTCCTTCATATTAAAATTAATATCTCTCTATATTACAATCTTGTGTTTTTGGAATGCATTTTACAGTGGGTAATATTACTTTGGTTAAAGTCAAATACTCAAGGAAGTAAATTTCACATGGTGCCACATGGGCATCTCGTGATTGTTACAGGAGAGTAAGATTGCATGGTAATTTTGCTGGTAGTCTTGTTTCCTGCCTAGCTTCAAGTTTTGTGTAAATGGTGATGTCAGGACTTGTTTCCCTGTTCGCCATGAGCTTTTGGTCAATCATGATGCAAATATTTGCCCATAATCGTTCTTCCTGTTTTTGTCTTAGTTTTACTCTCTGAATAAATTTCATCCTGATCAACAGATCCGTGTGTGTTTGATTCACTTCTCTATGTAAATTGCAATTTGCAACCCTCTATCTCCAAATCAACTGACGAGAGGTTACACTTTTTTCCAACCCACGTATTCTTTTCAGGAAAAGAAACTCGGGCGTAGCAAACAGTTTGAGAGCATTGCCTGGGCCAGCAAGGAAACGTTGAGGGTGCAGCTCGCACAATTACTGTGCCACATGATGTCGCCCAATCAGGACATTGCGCTACGGATATACACCCTGCAAGTAGCTCATGTCCATAAAAGCAAGGAACTTCTGAAGAGCTTGCTTAGTGTACATCCTCAGGTATATATATGGCTGTAACGTAATACATCACCTTTTGTGACTTAAAAATTCCCTGTCATCTCAAGAGAGTGGGTGGGAGGGTGGGAGGCAATTTGGGCCCAGGCCCCCAAATATCTGTCAAGTCACCGAAAAGTTGTTAGAATTTGTTAGGGAAAATAAGTCATACCTGGCCATACCGTAACAAATGATTGTGCCCATTAAAAACAGTCGTTTAGGTACACCTCCTCAAGGGGGGGGGGGGGAGGGGAGGGGGTAGGGGAGGGGAGGGGGGAGGGGGGAGGGGAGGGTGGAAGGTGGGTCAGGGTGACCAAATCAGGAATCATAGTTTGTCTTAACTTCAAGAGTCTTAGTTAGAAGCATACAGAATGTCTAGGGGGCATGTGATACCATTTGAGACTTGAGTCTAAACACTCAGAGTTCAAGCCTCATCAAGCTGCTGCCATTTATTTCCTTCTGATAACTAATTCATTTGCTATGATGATGTCACTCACTCTACTGTTGCCAGAAATGTCCATTAAACTTAATAGCCAAAATTCAAACCGTTTTTATCTTTGTGATTGAACATTCTAGTAGGATTGTGGTTTTCACCTACCAGCAGTTTGTTCAAACCATCTTATTTGAACACTGGAAATAATCCTTCAAAGCGTCTCATTTTCTACTTCACCTGAAATACTCACTCTACTGTTGCCAGAAATGTCCATTAAACTTAATAGCCAAAACTTCAAATCGTTTTTTATCTTTGTGATTGAACATTCAAGTAGGATTGTGGTTTCCACCTACCAGCATTTCGTTCAAACAATCTTATTGGAACACTGGAAATAATCCTTCAAAGCGTCTCATTTTCTACTTCACCTGAAATACTCACTCTACTGTTGCCAGAAATGTCCATTAAACTTAATAGCCAAAACTTCAAATC
>JAIPMN010007651.1:0-17688 GCA_020650975.1 Apostichopus californicus
TGACTGATGCAAATTCAAAATGAAGTTCCACAGAGATACAAATAACATCTGTGGCTGCCTTTAGACCAAAATGGCAATGGATATGCCACATGTACAAATAAAATGCAATAAAAAGGTGTAACAGCCAGGGACCAAACTGGATTTATTAGGCTTGAGCAAATTACTCAACTCTTAAACTTATAGTTATTGTGAATGGTGATAGTAACCAGGCACTTGCATACAAGTGCCAGATCTCTGGACTTACGCCTTTGGGGATGATCCCTGGACGTTGGGGATTATCCATTGATAGCTGTGGAAAGAGAAGCATCTCAGATGCCTTTAACAATGGCTCAATTAATGGTCATGATGACTTTTGACCGGTCTTACTTTGCTGAACATCCCAAGTGACCCCAAGGTGACCCACTCATTATGACAACTGTGATGACACCTTAATTCATTCTCGCAGAAATAATGCGTGTATCTTGTGTTTTGACAAATTCCCATATGACCCCTAGATGACCTGACTCGAACATTTGGAAGCTAAGACTACTTTTCTGCTTGATGGTACTGTGCTTGCAACTATAACTCAATCTTAAGCAAACCGTCCAGCAAAGAAAACTATCTTTCAAACTAAATAAGTTGCAACAAGATTTTGAACAACATTAAGTGCAATCTTTTTGTACAAAATTTTTGTTTGTCACATTTAAGGATAGGGACCATGTGCTTGCTTACCCATACATCTTTCAAGGTACTAGTGAATATCTCCTATTGACTTGTAAGAAAAATATCAATGGCTATAGCGCAAAATTAGTCAGTCTAAAAAGCTGGAAGCAACTTGATTCCTTCTGTTTGGCTGAAATATGATAAGAGAGTCACACCCCTAAAACTTACCTGTAACAGGAGCATCGATGTCTAACATAGTTTTTTCTTTTCTTAAAAGTTCCATTCCTTCTCTAATTATTCTGAGTGCTACATCTTCTTCTATCCTGCCTTCTTTAAGAAAATGCTGTTTGAGAACCTCGTGGTTAGGTTTACTATCTTTATAGACTTCTTCCATTGTGAGTCTCTGTGTTGGTGGAGGTGGTATGGCTGTGAAGGAAGAGTAAGGCAAAGTTGAATGTAATGGCAGTAACTTGCAGATCATATGTGCTGGAAAGAACAAATGTGGTCAAGATGGACCAAGCTGTCCACTCATCTTACCCTGAACACTCCACAAATTAAGGCATGTTCAGCAAAATGAGAGGTCCATAGCTCAGACAGAATGAATGAGCATCTAGTATTATAAGGGTTGGACTTTTTAAAGTCCTGAAAAGTAATTTTCAACAGAAAATATTGTAAGGCATATAGGAGACTTTCCATGGGGAGGGAAACAAACAGTTTGTGTGAACAAACTATAAATCCAGACTCGAAATTTTCAGCGAGCTGAAATTTCACACAATATATGGTTCAAATCAAATATTAAAATTTATCCCAAAGTAATGTTGAGTTAAGCATTAATGCATTAATGCACAGTAATTACAATTTTCAGATCCTTCACTCAAAGATAGAACTACATGGATTCAAAGAGACAAGCATCTATTGCTGTCCAACAAATCTTCAAAGCCACATTAATTACTTAAAGTGGTTTCAATATCTGATTTATAAAACAAAGTAATTCCACAAAAACAAAAATATCAACATGTTTGTTGCTATGGTTAAGTGGGACAAGTACAATATTGTCTTTAAAGACAAGGCAAAAATATATATTTTGTTTTAATTTTTTTATTTATTTTTTATTTTTTAGTGAAATATTAAAGAAATGAGGTAGGATTTCTTGGTTTTATACAAAATTTGAAAAGAGCTTTAAATCTGAAGAGTGTTCTGTTCATTAAACAGTACTTGTAAGTTGATTACTCACATCAAAATTTCCCACAAAGGAGAACAGCTTTCTATTTTCTCTAATTCAGACATTCTTAATAAAGCACAAACTTTTCGCTGTAATATATGGCGGTTTTATACTTCAAGTCTTTTCATGGCAACAGTTCTAAGCGAGCTTAAGTTGCAACCTTTCTGCAAATAGAGTACTGCAAATGTGTTCATGCAGTGTCATTTTATTTTCATTTTTTCATTTATCATTTTTCATTATCTTTTAAGAATTATCAGGATACACAGAAGGTCAGAGGCAGCCACACATCCCACTGAAACCCAAGATTTGTTCCCTGAAGTTCCCTCTCCCATAAATGTAACAATTGAAACAGTAATTTAAGGCTTAAAAAATGCTGGGGAAGTAAGAAACCAATAATCAATAATGGACTGAACTGATACAACCAAATCCTCATTCCTTTTTACATCAGGAATGCAAACCATTCTGATGCAGACTTGTGGTCTGTCTAGTGCAAGTTGATGAGTTCACAGACCTGTCCAAATCACCAAGAACTTGCCCTCACCAAGAACTTGCCCTCACCAAAGCAAACCCCCTCCCCCCCCCCCCCTCCTCCTCCTCTTACCATGCCAGTACATACCAACATCATCATCAATCAACCAGGCATACTACTAACACCTTTCAACAATAGATCTCTTTTTAAGCCACTTCCTTTATTCTTTTCTCACAAGGATCAATAAGATCAACTGTTCTCTGCTGTTCGACAATAGAATTAACAGTAGCCCATCAAAAGCAACAGAACCTATTTAATCTCCTAATTTTATTGATCACACTTGTACAACTTGATGACAATTGATCCCAATTCCAAGGAATGACTAGGGTTACCCCCCTTGGGGGGAGAAGAAAGGTTGAATGAGATGCTGAATTCAACTCATCGAATTCGACTGCATCCTTAGTGACAGTAGTGGTACAAGTATACTGAAGGACCTTCCAACAGAGGACACTATTGACACATTACCTAGTCATCAGGCTTGAAAGATTATAAACAATCATCTCCAAATTCTGGACTTGCCTTCTGATACATATATCCACTCAAGTACCATTATAAAAGTTAAACACTGTACATGAGATACAAACAGAACTGACAACCCCCACAAAGGGAGGAAATTACATTTTCCCTTTTAGGATAAAGAAAGAAGAGTGAATGTTGTTGACAGGTGATACAACTAAATAACTTAGGTATCACACACACTCTTTCATCTGGGAGTTTATAGTACCATTCATCAATTGAATGATTTTGATTATTTGAAAACCCAAAGAGCCTGTGTAATCTACAGTTAGGGACTTGGGCGATTACATCATTCCAATCAATTGTTGACTATGATAACAAAACAGAAAGCATCCAATGTCTTTTATACATTGGCTAGCCACTTAGTGGCAGTTCCCTTAGTGGCAGTTCCCTTAGTAGCAGCTCCCTTTATAAAAGCAGGGAGTTCTATAATAACTCCCTGATAAAAAATCAGTTTAAAGGCATAGTACAAACAGTTGATATCAGGCATTCATGATTTTTTGCTGATTTTTTAAGCAGTTTGGTGATCCCTTTTTGACAAATCTGAACTCATATCTAGGCAGTCTGGACAACAAAATTGTTTATCCAACTAGATTAGTAAAGTACTTCAAAGGAAACCACAAATGAGCAATTTTAATGTAAAATTGTTTTCGTTTAGCACAACCAGGAGAAAGACGTTGAAGAGGGTATCTAGCAAATTGATTTTCTAACCTGTATAAACCCCTTGATGGTGACTGGGATGTAAAATCAAACAATTCAATATACTTACAATTTAATACAAAACACAAAGTTGTATCATCGTCATTATTAATATTTCCTTACTAGCATAAAGGTTAAAACTGAAACTAATTTAACTAAGGGAACATTAACCAATTCATTCCCATATGTGGTTGGATTTCATGAGCCTTCCCTTCACCCTCTATGTTTTATTTGTTTTTTTGTGGTTGTCATTCATTTATTTATTTACTTAACTCTACTAGAGCAGGATATATGTTGGTAAAAGTATACAATGAAAGGTACAAGTCACTGTGTGACTTCCTTGTGTGTCTACTAACTCAATCCGGACAAAATGCTAATGACACCCGATGCATTTCCTCTCAACTGTCATTTGGTTACAAGTAATATTCAATATCTGATAGGTGCAGGAAAAAAAACACATCGTCACAAGGAAGACCTACTATTTGATGAGCAGCTTACAAAAGACCAGGTGTGCAAGAGTATATATGGGTGCTGACATTCTGATTAATCATTCACAACTTGACACACATTGACCACCTGAATATAACGGTTTAAGGCAGAAAAGGAATATTTGAAACTTAATGTACAAGTTTCAGAATCTCTCTAGACAAAACTTACTTTAAAAGCAAGGAATGTATAACTGATATCCATTGGTTTGGGTTCTCCTGAGCTCCTGACTCATCTCAATCAAAGGTATTGATAGGTGTTGGCCATTTTGGAGAGTGCTTGCTTGGTGTCTATGGGAAGAGGGGGTGGGGTCGGGGAGGGGGGTTGCTCATCTCTTCTTGACTGTTACTGCTCTGACAGTATAGCATCTTGCAAAGATGTTTCACAATGAAAGTGTAATAATCTCATAGCTAAATATCATCAGTATTACTTAACCTGTTTCCATCCCAGTTAACAGCCCATGTTTACATTGTCTGAATATACTGCCAACAAAGTGAAATGTCAAGATCACTCTCATTCAAAATAATTGTGTTGTTTATGGGTCTGCTGGATGATATCAAATATCTTATGTCCTGAATGATATCAAATATCTGTGCTCTGGATGACAATAAATATTGGCACCAGCCTAGAGACTAAAAGAGGAAATTGTTTTCCAAACCATGGAATTGAAAAAGGGCAGAATGTCATTTGTGTCACAGGCAAAATTTGATGCCATGTATTCTCCTTCTAGGGGAGAAAGGGAGAAAGTATGGAAATAGAGGCTGGCAGAGGATAGCATTATGGTAATGATTAGGACACCATGGGTAAATATTAGGACATTCATGTCAAATAACAAAAGTCTAGTCAAAATCTTAAATCTATTTGAGATCCACAATAAAGGCCCTAAATCCCAATTTAACAATTTTTTTATGTATTTTGTATATTTGATGTAAATTTTTGTAAACGGGTCTATTTTGTATATTTTGCTGGGAAACAAGACAGGATAGATTTCTCACTTGCTCTCAAAACTAGATAAAAATATTGACTTGATATTGTTCCCTCCTCCCAGAGCGAGGCAAAGTACACCACCAAAGCATCCTAATCATTGACTGAGGGTATGCATGTTATTTACCTACCAGTGTTGCAAAACTTATAAAACCTGCATAATTACCAACAAAGACAATTTCCGAAAGACTCAACAACAGCAAACATCTGTTTGACTTAAAACCACATCATTTTGCCCATTCTGTTTTCACACACAGGTTTGGTATGTATTAGTGCAAGGTACATGACAGAGTCGGAGCTTTCTAGACTTTCCGAATAACTGACATTTTCCTCCAACAGAATATTGAAATTCATAGCACAACCTTGCTCCATGTCTACAAGGCGAGACATTTAATTTGAAATATGTTGCTGGGATCTCACAGTTGTTGCTAATAACATTAAATAATTAAAGGATGTGTTTCACTTTGCCTCGTGAAAGAAAATCATGGTCTAATTTTTCAAAATCAATGTTGGTATACAGCTCGAGCCTAGAGGCCAGCTTAAGGTACTGGTATGAAATTTTTTTTCTTATCTTTTTCATGTCGCCTCATACCATTTTCCAGCTCGAAGGCAATGAGCTTTCGAACACATTGCATCTGTAACATGGACATTATCGATGTCTGCTAACTTTAAAAATTAATTAAAAGCCAACATTAAAGTAAAAACCAGAATGCCAGAGGGCTTTGTGATTACTTGCCTTATAGGTTCATATATGGAATCACCTGATTGAAAGAGCAACAGAGGAAAATGTGTGCTGAAGCCAAGTACCAGAACATCAGAAAAGAGTTCCAGAAAACTTGACCATTGCAAAGGTAATACCCCTCTGAAATTTGATGACAGCCAAGGTCATGAGTGGAAGTGGAATGTCACTTAAAGAGAAAAGGTCAAATCCTATGACAGATAGTGACATAAACATAGACATTTGTCTCAAATGGTACTCAAAGTTAAAACAATGACCTGAGGATCGTTTTGGAGGACGATCCATCATAAAGTTTCTCCTTATTTTATGTTGGTGCTAATGACTTAAAGGTTGCCTGTCCCAGGGTTTTAGCTATTATGAGTGATGAATGTATTTTCCTGAACTATAGAACTGGGACTTCAGTAAGTTTCAGAAATGGTAATCAAAATGGTAAAATTTTCAAGTAGCTCAAGTGTGTAATGTGACAGTTCACTAGTCCATGTAAAATATGAACCTGCCACACTCCCAATCCCTTTTAACACAGGGTGACAGGAATACCATTGCGACCTGTGCAACTTTGTGTCCAGAGGAAGGTATTAAATCTGCCAGTATTTGTTTTGCCTAAATGCAAGTAGTCCACACTATGGGGCAACAATCACTCAACTACAATTATCACATGCTCTATAGCTGGGTAAGTAATATTAATTTTGACATCTGACCACCTAAAATGATCTTTGACCACCACAGAAAACAATTGTAGGGCTCTTCTAACTCTCTAAGGTGCATCTATGTACCAAATATGAATGTCACCCACCATATAGTATTTGAGTTATCATGATTACAAGCCAAGGCATCAGACACGCACACACAAACTCGTATACACATAAACACACATATCCCATCACCATCGCATTAATTCCTTTTGCTGCTGGTAAGAAATCAATGAAGCATAATAATGAGGAAATGGTGAAAAACCTGAATCAACAATGTTCAGTCAGTCAGAGAAGTGGCTCTCCAGTAAAATGTATCGCTACTTTAATACAGAAAAGACTAAAATCTATTCTCATTTGGTCCTCCTCAATCTCCCTTGGTGTCCACTGAAAGTCTTTAAAATGAAAAATTGAATGAAAGTGACAACTTTTCATTGATCAGCTTTGATAGTTTCAACAGGTATACTGTACAGTTAAAATTTAAACTGTTTACATAGCACAAACATACATATACATACTATTTGCTGTGATAACTATTGTCAAAGTACAGTTTCCTGAGCTGCATGCTGTGCACTGTTTGCATTGCAGAGGATCCAGTAGTGTTCCTGAGAGAAAGGATGCTCTCTGCATACTCAACATAGCTGACCCCTGTGTTATCTGGAATATTTGCATTGCATGACGGAGATGCTATCATACAAAGTCACTATGTACTACTACTACTACTGATCTACATGATCTATCTGTAAGTACAGTAGTTATTGTTACCTATCCTTGGAATTACACTGATGGAGGGAGGAGTGGAACAGACATCATCATGACTTTAATCCTAATACTGAGGCAGCCAATAGAAATAACTTACATCTGAGCCATGCACGAGTCTGCAAAGTCTTAGGTATTCATGCTATTCCTCATGTCATTCACGCATACATACATGTATCCATAACACATGCTAAAAGGATTCGCTCTGTTGACGTTACGGAGAAAGGCGCCTCATATCCACGAGTTTATAATACACCTCATCTTAGGTTTTTAACAGCCAACTCTGTAGCAGATTTATGGCATCGACATCTCTTCTCTCGGTGCTTAACGTACTTTAACGATTCAGTATACATTCTCTGCTTTTAATCCTGCATCCCTCAACACACAAGTTACAAGTGAAACCACTGTCAATCTTCTAGCTTTCTAAATGACACACACACATACACTGTCTCCATGTCAAGGTTCAATGCCAAAAGGATGTAGCCATTCATTAACTTGAGGACCCTTATTAAAGCCAAAGTCAATATTACAGGAAACAATTAAAATATTCAAATTTAAAGAAGCAAGCTGATATCTTTTGATCTTCTCATGGTCAAAGCAAGAGTCAAATATGTATGCAAAGATATATTCAGCTGAAGCGGCATTGCAAAAGCTATGTAAAAGTGAATGCACTTTTTACTCGTTTTAACCAGGTAAGTTTTACTCTACAAGTAAAAGATCACATGGTTGCAGGGACTGGTGGGGGGGGGGGAAGGGGGAGTGGGATCAAGTCAAAAGTCTGTACATTAATTGATGAGTGTTGATGTACTGGAAAATGCCAGTGAAAACCAGAATTTAGTCGGTAGATATTTGCAGTACTTGCAATTTTTTGGCAAGTCGCTAAACTCATGAAATTCTAGGTGTCTGAGGATTATCTCGCAATTTTAGCAGTAAGTATGCAAATTCTGTGATATATTATGAAGCTACCCGGTTTTGGTACTCTGGCATCTATACTTCTAAGGAGAACTAAAAAGTAAAATCATTCCTTTTTTTAGCTTTACAGTGCAATTCAGGTTCCATTGCTCTTGAAGCAGACCTTTTGACTGCTTGCCAACAGGTGGTTAAAAGCAAGCCTTAAGTAACACACAACCCAGCAATGAACAAAATAATACCTCCTAGCAAGGAGGCAGTGTTATTGCTTGCTTGGTTAATGTGAGAACTTAATATTACATGCATGTTCAGCACAAACGCCATTAATAATCTGACAGGTTTACATCAGTATGTAATCATGAAATTAATAAGTCTGTTGATGATAATGAGGATGTGGTAACCTTTGCAGGAAGTAACAGATAATCTTAACTGAGGATAATCCACCTGGTAGACCCCTGTCAGCCAAGTGAAACAACAATAATCAATGACATTAATCACATCGCAAAGAAAGAGACATAAAAAGAAATAAAAGTGGAATGCATAACAGTTTGTATATGTAACTTGGCTATAGATGAAACATTCCCACACCTCTGTACTATATAGGAACCTTCCATTTTGAAAAGCAGAAGAAGCTTTGGGGTCTGCTAATTTAGTGATCATTAGTTTTAATTGTCATCACATAACCTTCACTTTGTCTGACAGGTAAGAGCAGAATGGCGTACAAACACTATGTTTACTTTCTTTATGGGTGAGAGCAGGAAAGGGGAAGAGAGGGAGGCATTAATCATACATGCATGCAAACAGGTTGATAAACAAGTAGGCTGGCTTAACTTCCCAAGTTACACTAAGACCTTGTCCACATTTGAAAGCACAAGAGGGATCAGGATATTGGTTTCCATCAGGATCTTAATAAAGCTAGCTGACTGACCCCTGCCCCCCCCCCCCAATCCACATATGAGAACAGGTGGTGGATCAAAGCTGAAGGAAAGAGCATTACACAAACTTGTGCCAAACAGGTCACGATGATAATTTATAAATCAATTAGCTCATTATAGTACTACCACCGACTGTGCACTCGCCAGCCAGTCTATGTTTATGTGGAAGTGACAATGAGGGGTTGTAACAGGAGAACTTACAAGTGTAACCTCCTGGCATCAGATTCCACTTATGTTCTCAAATGTGAACGGGTGAGGCTTAAAAGTAATCTGTATGGCTGCCAAAATTTATCATGGTATCATCATAGTAACATCACCAGGCTCAAAAGAGGAAGCCTAGCCCTGCAGCCTATCTAACTGCTTGTCCTATGTGACTTAGATACCGATTGCAAAGCCAATCACAGACAAAGTCGTAAGACATGTTAGAGGGTTGTTCTCATAACTGAAGTTATGATTGTTTAATAAAATGCCAGGAACTTTCTGCATCTATATAGGTCCAAACTATATCTTCATAGCATTTAATATACAGTATGGCAAAGATATGCATATTTTTAAATTTGGTGGTATTTTGGGAATGTGATCTGGTAACAAATTCAGCTGAAAACCTTTTTGTTCTCAATATTTAACTCACTTATACATGGAGGAAAATGATATTTCAACAAATATGTTGCATTTTTGAATAAATTATTAATTGAAAGAGAACCTTGATAGCTCAGCGAACATTCCAAATGTGTCAGGTTTCAAAGATAAGACCCAGTTTTGAAGATCATTTGCCATTTTGGCATCACACACCTCCTACTGTGATCCATTCCAGGGAAGAATTGAGGATTGAGCCATTCAAATTTAGTTCCATTCAATCAACCATATCTTGAGATAGGGACAAGATATGGAGATTGAGTTTTCAACTAGCAGTGTGGAATATTTTTCTTTTCCACAAGTGTGACATTGTCAGCCACTTGAATATCCCTTTAACTATTTGCCAGCATTACTACATCTAACCTTGTTCCCTCTGGTTAATGTCTAATGAAACCTTCTTGAACAGTAGCTAGTGGTAACACAGCATACACAGGACTAATGACAACCATCTGTACAGCTTGCAAGCACATCCAGGGGCACATTACAATGTATCTTTATGTTGGCTAAGCTTACAGTAACAAACTCAGAGGTATAATTAATTGTCTGTGCTCTGCTTGAGTGGCTGAAGTGATGTAAGGGTTAACATTAGTCAGATTTACTTGACATTGGCTTCAGTAATGAAAAATCACATATATACATGTAATAACCATGTATGAAAGTTATGAATGAATAGTCAGTCGCCTATTATACAACATGACTTTAGACCGAGCTGAATGTTAAATATTACATCATACTGTAGTCTAACCAAAATAAAACTTTCATACAGGCTGGAAAATTAAATCTTCTTCATCTCTTTTAGAGATAGATACCAACAGCTGAGCATACTGTAGTTCATCATGGGCCAGAAGGAAGTTCATTTAGAAATATTATGGTCCAAGCTGTGACAGCATCATCAGAAGACATTTAGTTGAGGGCAATGGCAGGGTTTACAGTTACTCCTTTCAGTTCCCCGGCCGGCATTTAGGTTAAGTGAGAGCACTAATTAAGTTTACAATAGACATCCATATTGTAATGACACAGAATACAGCATATATAACAAGCTATTCTTCGCACAACAACTCCACACTGCCATGTAGAGCTCTTTCTTTCATTGACATGTATTTAGCATACAGTACCTACAGTAGAGCTAATTACTGCAGTCTCCAGCCATACTTGCATGGCATTTCTGTTCAGCAATCTACCTCCAGCTTCCTAAGAAATACAAACCTAGATACCCTAAAAAAACATTGGAATGCAACAATTCATAAAGGTCAAATGTAAATCTATGCTTCTTCACTTTTGTGTGCATTTTAATGAAACAAAAATTTAAGAGAAGGTTCAATCCGATGTCAAAATGAGAGCTAAATTATAAAGGTAGGTAGTATGCACAGCAATATACAGTAAATATGAGGCAGTAAATTATTACATCATCAAATCAAGGTAAAGAACAACACCTTCACAAATGAAACGAGCTTAAGATTTAATTGGACACCCAAGGATTTAATGCCACATGCAGAGGGTTGGCATTCTAACCCCTGTGACAAGCAAACTACTACTGTAGTAAGGTCACTTACCTTCAAGGTGTTGGAGAGTTAATAGCTTTGGCACAATAGTTGTTGTCAAAAATGTCAGTGGCACATAAAAAGAGTATTGAGTACAACAACAGTGTGAGTTGTGGTATGGCCATGCTCAGCATGTAAGAATTTGCTACAAGTTTAATAGTTTGTCATTTTCATTACAATTTGCATAGGCAATGTACCCTTTTTTCTCGAATAGCAGTTACGCGAGTTTGTCACCGTACCCGATTTGAGTGTTTTCGATTTGACCATCTGGGTACTCGAAACTTCGGTCGAGTACCTAGCTACCCGATTCAGGCCTACAAGGGCACTAGCAAGGACAGCACTTTACATAAAATAAAGCAACGAGTGCTGGAATCTAATATCAGGCTGCTTGTCACATGTTATAACAGCACTGTAGGGCAATTTCTGTTACTAATTATGTCACAAATATTAAAGATTTGTGATTTAGAAACATCTCTTTTATATGACTGAATAGAAGGAATTAATGGTATATTCTGGTAGTAAAGAATTTGACCATGGGGTCAATGTTAAATGGTCACCAGACTTAAGACACACACGCAAATGGGCGCAGCCTGTGGTTATGTGGGAAACAGGTAAGTAAGGAGTGGTACACAGTAAGTATGAATTCTGAATTCAAGTACTATCATCCATGGACCAATGCAAAACAAATTCAGAAATTAACAAGCTATCATTCATTTCGGTCATTTGCAAATTTACTCTGAGATTGATCAATGAACTTCACATGATTGATCACTTATTCCTTACATGCCCTTTTGTCATCGTTTAAATTCAATAAAACTTTCAAACACAAAAAATTTGTGGTGAGATAATCAATATCACTGATACTTTGTATCCACACAGCTTTGCTAACACCTGTCACTAGAATGCTGGATACACATGTACGGCTACAATAGAGTCACAATGTAAGTAGCCTACATGAAGCACATATCACTAGACCAATCCCTTCCCCCCCCCTTCTCCCCCTAACCCAGAGAACTGAACCTTGCAATAACCAGCTAACAGCTCCATGGTTGGTCTCCACTATCTTCCTATGAATACTGTCATCAAATAATTTGTTTTTGAGACTTTAAGGTTGGTACATTTAGATTTTTAATAATTGTTTAAAAGGCATAAATTACCCCAAATGGTTACATAAAGATATCACACAAGATATGTTGGTACATCATGTATGGCAATCCAAGTTACTTTGGTACTTTGCAATCTTGTCTATTTTTAAACAGTCCAGAACATGACTACATGGTTCATGTGTAATCTGAAAACCATTGAACAGACCACCTACCTATCAGTCAGCAGACATTAATTATGACATTTTGGAATGCATGTACTGCATATATGCTTCAGTAGTATACAATAACTTACATTAATGTTTAATCTAATAACATCAATCAAGATATATTGAACAAACTAAGCTGAGTACTTTAGAAACCAAACAAACCTCTGTGGCAGAGTTCTATCAACTGATAGTATAACTTGGCCAACCATGATAAACTTAAATTAAAACAACAACAGCTTCAAAAATTACCATAACAAATTTTGTTAAACAGGGCTGATCACTGTAGAGTGGCACTGCACTTTTGTCAACAGGAGTAACTCCCTACAGGTAAACAATCTGTATAGACTGCACAGACTCGGTCTCCTGAATTAAGTAAAAGAGATTTTGACAGCAAAAAAATATCAAGGGTCACCAGCTATTTGACTTTAACCGACCATAAAAAAGATCTTGTTGACTATTTAGTAAGTACTCTGGCAGGTTCAGTAGATGTTGAAAGATTAAAGAGATCACTGCAACATCTATGATCTATCAAGCCAGTAAGTGTTGCTAAATTTACAGATTGCCAATACTATATGCAAGCTATGGGACTATAATGTACTGTACTGTGTACATATATATATATATATATATATACATATATATACACGCATACACGCACGCACGCACGCACGCACGCACGCACGCACGCACGCACGCACGCACGCACGCACGCACGCACGCACGCACACACGCACACACGCACACACGCACACACACACATACATACATATATATATATATATACATATATATATATACATATATATATACTGGTACAGTATATGGGATGGTCAGTAGTCCAGAAATTTCACACGTATTGCCCAGTATTGAGGCAACCCGACGTGACCTTTATGCATGATATGCATATAGAGAGAACGTTTATAGGCGTGGCTTATCGTTGGATAATTAGCCATTTTGCAACAAACGTGTTCATCCTTTTTGCTAAATTTTGTAAGATTTGAGACGTTTTTCGTGCAACATATGTTTGGTACATGTTTTTGGTAGCGTAAGGATCACAGCTTATGGTATGCAGGCGTCACTTTGGAGTGATACTTAAACGCAATATGCTCCTTTAAGTCAATTGAAAAAGCAATGTCAGTTCCCTTTGGTGTTGAAACCAATAAATGGTAAAAAAACTCGACACTGGTGATTTCTGTGAACTGCTTCTAGAGCATGTATTGTAATAATGTATTCACCTGGAATTTAGATATAAACTAAGCAGTAAAGTATTAACCCTGCTAGCAAAATGTTTCATGCAAATGCTAACACAACTAAATGGCACAGAGCCAAAACTATCCTATAGCCGACCTGCTGTGCATTTCTTTCACTATGTATCTGAACACTTTCAAGCTAACAATGTTTCATGCCAAGCCAAAGCATAATTGGCAATGATTAATGCTATTGCAATTTGACTGAAGAATGGAACATACCAAATGTTTCCATTCATTAAAGGATTGATTTTCAAATTTTGGGCTTGAATTCTTCTGTCATTAATGTGCAATGTGCACTAGTGTCCATTCAGCTGATGAATAACTAGAAATGTATCCTAAAAAGAGTCCTAAAGGATTTACAGTTTCGGTTGCAAATGAGCAATGATTCGTATGTCTTCATTTTTGCACAAATGATATTCAGATGTCACAGAAAATGCTGCAAGTTTGTTAATGTGCCATAAACCAAATGTGTTCATAAACTAAAACAAAACACTACAAAAAGAAACATCAAAACAAGGCAAAGCACAAAGGCAAGTAAACAATTCGATAAGATAGAAACAAGTCTTTATTCAACGCCCTGCAACAGGTAAGCATGATAATATTTAATATCACACAGCCAGATAAATTATCTCTACATTCACTACGAAACATGATATTTCATGAACTTCATTATAAACTAATGTCTTCCTGTGTATAAGCAGAGTAGGCAACAGAGGTTGAAATGAGCATAACTCATTTCAACATTTCAAAAAAAATGATTTTTCTACATTATCTGTTGGATCTACATTAACAATTCATTTTCTTAAAATTTGTAGAAAACTAGGAAACAAATCTACCTTTGTTTCTTTCACTATTGGCCTTTCAAAAATTACTACAGTGATGTGTATACAAAATCTCTCTGACACTTCTTTGAAGTTTTCACTTACTACTTCAAAATGTTTCTGTTTATAGAAAAACAAAATGTTTTTGTTTCATACTGACATTGCTGTGAATGTGTCTTGGCAAACTACATGAAGCTGAAACCATCCTTGTTCCATACTTTAAATGTGCTTGGCACCAACTTTATATGTGCTTGGCACCAACTTTAAATTGCTTGGCACCAACTATAAACTTCAACACGCAATATTTCAAGGATGACGATAAGACACAAAATATTACTCTTACATCCAAAACTTGAAAGTCTGATTCCATGTAATTTCATTTTACTTCAGAAACCTATAAAAAAAAAGCAAATTGCCATTTCATAGTTTTGCCCAAGAGTGTGTCAAATTTTTTAATCTTACTTGTAAAGTCACCATGACTCCTCATTCATGGCTACCTTGAAAGTCAATTATTAATGTTGTATTATATAGAACAATAGACTTCCAACAGGCTCCAGCAACACCTCCGATGCAGTGGGCCTTGGATAACGTCAGTTGTATATCGTACCGAACATAACATAACTTTTAATGTCAAAGATGAATGCAAAAACATTGCAGTCATAACAGAAGCAAAGAGGGGGGAAAAAAATACGCCACACGTTTTTTTTTTTTTTTATCCCGTCCTTCTATAACCCAATTATGATGCCTTCTTCATCCACATCAGCACAGAGATGATTTAACGTTACTGTATGTCTTTCACATCGCAGCTGCTTTACTAACCTTTACCAAGCATGTGAGGTCATAATCCCATCTTGAAGCATCTGTCTATGGCTTCAAGACGTCACATCCCCTGGCCGCCGGTATTAACAGAAGCACGACAAACACGAGTGATAAGCAATAAGGCACACGCACGCACACACACACACACACACGCTGCTTACATCACATTCTCCGAGCTCTGAACGCAGTGATGAATGCATCTGATATCATTATGTGGATGGCATTCATCGTCGTTGTCGTCGGCAAAGGGCAGTTTATCATGCGGCAGTTAACACAACAATTGCCGATAATAGTTATTTTATGCAAGTCTTACTCAAGCTGGGGATCACTTCAAGAGTTGGATTTCACAACTGGACATTGCACGAAAAACTTGACATACAAGCTGTTCAGCCTGGCAAGAGGTTACCGAGGATTGCATTTAAATGTGGAAACAAATACGGCCCTTCTGTCCATCATCCTTTTGAACAATGAATGTGACATGAATACCAAGTAAATTTTGTGGAATGCATATCAAATAAAGTTAATAAGACTCTAAGCAATTTTTTTTTCTTTGTGTGTGTAGTATAATATATACAATCAGGGGGGGGGGGTCCGAAGTAGAGTCCAACTACAGAGGGTTACAATACCACACTCCAAAAATGTTCAGCATTTCAAACCACCTTCCGGAGAGGTCAGTAACAAGACCTACTTAGTTAGAGGCTTAGAGCACTAGCTTTCTAATTTTAAGTGAATTCAAACTGACTAAAATGTGGTTCACAAAGATTTGACTGTTTGCAGTGCATTGTAAATGGGCTGAACTACACAGTGCTACTGTAGTAACATTTTGTCTTAAACACGAGAGTGAAGTTCTACTAAGATGAATTTTTTTATCGTCCTTGGGATCCCAAAATCAAGTTGTACAAAATACAATTTTGCAAGCACAAAAGGAATTACATCACAAAAAGGCTGAAAGGTAACATTTTCAGTTTCATCTTGTTCACACAATTTTATTATGCTATTCTTTAGCACAACTACTCTTATCCTATTTGAGAAATTTTACGTTGGGAACAAAAGAAGTTAATCCAGATGTACCAAAGCAAGTCATATTATAAGAAAGGATCAGCAGCGTACATCAGATAAAAACAAATAATACTTTGAGAGCAAACCAAGTCTAACACGTATTCAACACCCCACTGTGATGCCTTCTTAGGATGCATAAATTAGGGATGTTGCGATTACTTCTGGCAGGCAATGACATACAGACAAGTGAATCAAGTGTCAAGATGAAAGCAAGCGCTCAAGCAGAATGTTCAAGTAACTATGCTGGGGCATGAGGAATCATGAATATTCAGTAGATTACAAAATTATCATAATAAACCACTTTGCAAAGACTAAATAACAACTCTGTACCATCTATTCTAAGACAGATGTTTCATCAATTTACGGGTCAACGAACGTCGGACAGATATTTTAATGCATTTATAACACAGTAATAACGTCTTGAAGAACATCTTTCAGAACTCTCAGAGGGGGATCTAAGCAGTAATCAGGAAGAAATATCACCAATAAAGATCACTTTTGACTTTAAAATTTCACAGCTCTATATATAAAAATTCCACCATTATATATTAAAAATTACACCAACTTTTTATTAAAATTCCACAATTATTTCACAATAGTACTGTATAGCTTTGAAGGAAGATATGGGCCTTTACACAGTAAACCAACACGAAAATCAACACATGCAGTTTTCAGTATTGAAATTGGTATTTTCTTTGTTCTATTAGGATGAGTGTTAGTTATTTGAAGCAGAGAGATAGCATAGAAAGTTTCAACATCCTACTTGAATTTTGAAATTTTGGTCCATTGGAATCCTATGGGAAATATAACGGGCGAACATTGACATACACCAGAAATATATAACGGTTGTAACACATTGACAAACATCACATGGCAGGCAATTTTTCATAAAGTTTAAAACATTTATAGTCTTGGACATTTTCCTATGATGGCATATAGTCATACCTGCCACACAACCAAACGAGAGCAATAGGTGATGCATATCAGGCTTAGTTGCGCATGAAATAGGTAACGGTCGAACAGTATGTCAAAGTGTTACAACCGTTATAAATGTACCACAAAAAATTGCAAAACTCAAAAAGTATACAGTGCATGTAGTTCCTTTTGTGTATACAGATTCCTACCATGAAATAGTTTATAA
>JAIPMN010007652.1:4064-22308 GCA_020650975.1 Apostichopus californicus
GGGGGGAGCAGCCACTCTCATCTCTCGCCAGGTCCCTATGTTGGAAACCCTTTCTTCTGTCCACGTGAGCGGATATTTTCTCTGCAAGCAATCCATACGACCAGTGGAGAATTTAGCTATAAAAATAAACTTTTCATCTTTCATCTGTTTAACTTCATTATTCAACAAATCGTGTTTCCTCAACCGCCGTTGGAGATTTCATGGATATCCTGGTCACGTGACCATTGGTGGATTTACTGTCTTCGTTTCTGTCCAGTCTGTCGTGACTATCGACGTTTGGAAGAGTGGGTGGAGATTGACGAATGGATGAACCGGGTGGAGTCTGAGGAGGTGAAGGGTGCGTCACTGGTCTTGAATGCTCTGTGAAGAAGGAAAAAAAAGTGGGGGAACAGGGCATGAATGCTTATTAAAGTTTACAATAGTCCATCTTTGAAAAATATAAACGGGCCAATATATCGAAAATATTAATCTCAATTTCGAAACTTTAAATAGTAACATAAATCTTGAGGGTTAAATAGAGTGTAACATGACAGATATACCGGATTACCGTAATACTTCAGAGATTAACTCACAAAAACGGATAATACGGATGAAAGATCTTGTAATATCACAGGATCGAATCTCATATGTTAACAAAATGAGTCTTTAACTCGTATACGATTGGAACGCCATCTTAGCTTTATTCAAAGTGATGATCTTTTTTCTAAATATTTTGAAATATTTTCATTTAATTAAAGATACTTTTTAAGAAAATGTCGCCCAGGAAAGAACCTGGGCACGAAAACCAAACTACCAAACGACTGATCCGCTCTCAGCCCCAGTCCCCTTGCATCGGGACTGTGACTGTGTGATCATCGTCGGGTGTGCATCACCATTCCATAGCATAGCATTTTAGGTGTCTATAAATTACAAAGCTGATAACTTTAACACACTTTAGTATACTCTTAACAGGAATTAATGATATCTTTAATTCGCATTGAAGATATAATTTCGAAATTAAAGATATATGTAGCTAAATCAAGACTTCCTGAACTCTGGAGATATCTCAACTTAAAAAGATCTTTAATTAATTGGAAAGAGTTCCGACCAGCTTGTTTCACTGCCCGATTAATTACGTTAACGTAGTACATACATATAAATAAAAAATGTGTTTGATGGGAACAACCATCTTCATGCAATGAGCCTATTTTAGACATTATTCATAAAACAAATCTACAAATAAAATATCAAAACTAAGCGAAATCTTAAAAGACCACCACAACTTGACATTTTCCTCTATCTCTACTGAAGGCAAAATAAACGAAACGAAACAAAACTTAACATAACAAGAACAGGCAAATCTCTGGAAACAATTCATGAGAAACAAATTCCAATATGAAAGCTGCCATCGATTGGGCAGAAATTAATTTCCCTGGCGAGGTTCATAGCTCTTTGTATAAAATCTCCTACAGCGATTCGATTTGATTTTTGCCTACGTAGTCAGAATAGCGAAATATAATAATACTGCCTGCAGCGAGTGCATCGTGGTTACCGTTAACGGAAGGAAGCACTGGTGTAGTCTTGGGGATATTAAATGCATCTCTGGGGGGATATTACACACATGTCTGGGGGATATTTACACATATGTCTAGGGGATATTACACGTACGTCTGGGGGGGGGGTATTACTGGTATGTCTGGGGGTATGACACATATGTCTGGGGGGTATTACACCTCTGTTGGGGTGGGGGGGGGGGGTATTGCATGCGTACCGAGGAAACTGAGAAAGATTTCCTTTATAACAGTTGAAAGGTTGTCCTTAGTTATTACAAACTTTGACCTCTGTGTAGGATATATGAGCTCACGCCACCGGGAATTAAAGTGAGACAATCTTCGTCAATACATTTATCATCATCCCGTTGGTGAATATTCTTTTGTTTTCCGACAGACAATGTCTAATGAAGTAAATACCCTTCACCCTACAGGTTCGACTCTTATATTGTTTACATAATCCGTATCTTCGAGCAACATACTACTGTTCCAGGGGATTTCAGCTATTTTACCACAAATCGTTGATATAGGATAAGTGTAATGTCCCCGCCAAATAATAGTCTAGGCTGACTAGACTATCGTGGTCGCTACTGTATGGACGCAACACTATTATATAGCTATGATATACAACTGGCCATGACCATATGGTTCAAAGGTATACATTCGTGATATATAACATTTGACAGCACTGTACGCGATAAGCAAGAGTTTTTCAGAAAGTTGGAAGTAAAAGTCTGAATAACGATACTGAACTTTGAAGCAAAAAAAAAGTTTATGAATTTTGATTATGCTTGAAGGGATCGCGTAAAACTGTTTTCAATAACTTTGTCCATTCAGATAAACACTGTTAGTTGTAATCATTTGCCGTTCCTACAAACGACCTGACAGCTTCAAAATTAATCAAATAACAGATAAGATGAGTAGTTATAAGATTACCAAACATTAAACTTCGTTGTGTTTATTCCTGCCCGATTGTCAAACACATGCACACACACGCGTTAAATATATGATATATGATATTTAAGAATAAAACCATGAAACAATAGAAACCAGCTGTTATCACCATAACGCACTATCCTTTGAAATAATCTGTGAACGTTTTTATTTCGATATTGCAAGGAATACTTTTTATTATCCTTAAAGTAAGAAGTTTGTTTTTATTTATATCATATTTTGTCAAATGGTAATTGACGAAGGACACAAAAGTTGTATTTTAACATAAATATTTATTGAAAATTAGAACCTTGTAATTTTGGAACACTGTTCTGATATATGACTAGTATAGTTATCATAAGATCATGAGTTTACAGAAACTCTTTTATATACCGTGCTGCTTTATACATTGAATCCGAGCACTTAGAATGTTTGTTGTATTCTGGTTGTTATATATCGTTTTACGTATTAACTTGTATATGTGTAGATGTATTTTATATATATCCTATCATCTTAACTGTTTTCTTTTATATTGACTTATTCTTCCTGTTAACGTATTTTATGACTCCTCTTTATAAATTTTAAATTTAGAATGGAATCAATGAAAATAGCCAAAACTATACAAATGTAATTCAAAACCGATAGAAATATTAGAATTTCGATTGAAAAGCTACAACGGTGGTCAAAAAACGACCAAAGAAACTCATACAATACATACGCCCTGTAGAAATAAAACTGGATTGGTGCGCTGTGTAGAACGCTGACTGGCTTTATGAGAATAGCGAACGAACAATTGGAGTGAAAAAAATATAAATATCTCACATTCGAACAATTCGTTATGCTAATAAACATAATTGAAATGTTTGATATCTTGAAAGGTTTTATCTAATGAGCATTTCCACAGAGTGGAAATGCGTAACATAGAAGCTATTCTCTAACGAGACCTTTGAAAGAATCCAAAAGATGAAATAAATGAGAGACAACCTGGAAAAGCAAGAAATTGATACCAGGAGATAAAGAGAATGCGAAATAATTGAAATTATCAAAGGACATATAACACCCGACTTCTGTTGAATATGATGCTTTACAATGTTCTTATTTGCATTACACTGCAGGGTGAAACTAGGTTAAGTGAAAGATAGATCTATCAAGAGACCTTTGAAAGAAACTACAAAAACAAACAAGCTGAGAAACAACAATAGTACGAATAGAAGTCAAAAATAAAGACAAAGAACTTAAATGATAAAAAGGATATATAAACCCCCACTTCTTTTAATGTGCTGATTTAGCAATAAAAGAAAAGTAAAAAAGGGGCGGGGAAGGGGGGAGTGAGGGGTTCATCAAAGAATTGATGGTTGGTGCTTAAAAGTCTGACTAAAAGAAGGCAATAATTCTACCAGCCGTCAGACTCTGAGGTTTGAAGGTTAAAACACAAAATATGACGAGATATATCGCTAGCTTTTTTGGCTTCGAATTGCCCCCATGCATCGTCACAAAGATACCATCCGATTTTAACCTCAGCGAAAAAGTCACAAAGTCATCCTTTTGAGTTTGTGAATTTAACAATTTACAACTTCCTCAAAGAGAGAAGAAACAAGCCCGATAAAAAGTAAGAAAAAGTTACAATTTCTTTTTTTTTTCTTTTCTTGACCGAATAAAAGACATTGATTTTTTTAAGTCGAGGCCTTAGAGTAGATTTAAGGGCCACCTAACGTCAATGATGTAAACATTTCGTCGGGTTATTGATTTATCAGCGAAGAAAGAAAAAAAAAGTCAATACGGAATGTTACCATGCACTTCCTGTCGTTAACGAGAGAAGTTATCTAGCGAAATCGAGGGGCACAGTAACAATTGCCTTCTGCTATTTATGACTTAAAAGAACTAACGAGTTGGAAAATATTTAATTTGCACCACGGGTAAGAAAATTGAATGATTCGGACCAAGAGATGTTACCAAAAATACAATATTGATTTATGTATATATTCATAAATAAAAAAAATCCAAATTATATTAAATTGAAGTTATATTTTTCTATATTTAATCAAGACACACAGGTGGAAGAAAAATGATGAAGGAAAATCTGACTACATTTGAAACCGTACAGATCACCGAAATCACTCAAATTAACAAAATCAAATGTTTTTTTTTCTGCTATGACTTGCTGGCTGCGTACATGAAAATGTAATTCCATGTTATTTTAATGATGAACAGACACAAGCAATGACTACTTATCTTTAAAATAAATAGAATTCTGTGAAAAGTGAAAGGACAACAAATACAGTTTGAAACAAAAGTATGCACATTTTTTAACGGTACGTGGGTATGTACCACCATTGTACATCAATCCAACCTTTTTGGCTGTTAGGACACCCTTAAATGACAGTCAATGAGTATATGTGCAATAAAAGAATGCATCATATTATCTACGTCAGGACTGTATGTTATTCTGCCAACAAGTGAGTGAAGATGTACATATTTTGTTGATTTTTTTAAAGTTGATTTCCGTTTTGTCAGTGAATTGCGCCAAGTTCAGCATGTGCTATACTGGCTGAAAAACAACAACAACAAATTGACTTAATAATAATTAAATGTAATAGGCTGAATAAGGATCCAGGATCTTTATTAAAAGAGGGGTAGAAGCCCCGGTGTCACCGACTCTCAATTAGGGGTATCTAGGGTACCCCTCTGTCCCCATCATCTCTGTTCCCACTCCAACACCAATAGGCCTGTATGTAATGGTGCACTCTGAGGAATATTTAGGCTTCAAATTAAGATTGTAGGTCTACACGCAAGGTTGTACCTAATATATGCTCTTAATTATTTTCTTTTTACAGTGGAGTTGAAAAAGTGGTAGGGGGGGGGGGGTATGCACCCTCTTTCCACCCCCCAGGATTCGCGCCAGAATTCTATAATATCATGCAACTTTTTAGAAATGAAACTATGCTGGCAACTGTGTTGGAATTGCATATAATTACGACACCGAGGTTTAGTGTCTCCTAATACATTTTCTCCAACTGCAATATTGACATTGTAGTAACTGAGGTGAAGATTTTTTTACTACAAGTTACATCGATCTAGCTTCAAAGAAAAAAAAAGGTTTTAATCCTCAAAATCGAACGGGGAAATTTGTTATAAATCTACGGAATCAGATTACGGGGAAAAATACGTTTAATACTATCAACCTTGCCAACGGCAGCAGCTTAACCTTTCAGTCGCTTTGTGATATAACGAAAATAATATGGCATTGACAAATGAGATTTTCTTTCCTAAATGTGCTTTTCTCTATCAATATTTCATCAAACATGAACATTGCTCCAGTATGAAATGGTCATATAATAATAAATAGTGGGGCCTACCAAATACGGCACCTCATTATGCGAACAAAAAACATTTAGTTTCCATACTGTTGCAGTTAAACGGTATCGTCTACAGCTACGCATAATAATAATAATAATAATAATAATAATAATAATAATAATAATAATAATAATAATAATAATAATAATAATAATAATAATAATATTAATAATAATAACAACAAAAGAAAAATAAGGGGACAAAAGCAAAGTTTTAATTTAATTATAATGAACATGAAAAACACTTATATGTAGAACACTGATAAAGGAGCAACTTTGAGCCCTATTTTGTAGTTCAATGCTCTTTAAACTGTTCTTTTCATCATTAAGAACGTACGGTTGGATTCGACACAAACTATTCAGTAATTTATTAAATACATTGTTTTTCTTTTTCTGGTAACCCATTCTGAGGGGTAGAGGTAAGATCCTTCCCATTACAACTAGAACAAAAACATTCCACAACTATTCAACAGATGTTTTGATCTTTTCAAATTACAAAGAATCCTTGGACTTGTTGTAAAGATCCATTCTCATTTCTCCATCTTGTTAATTATTATGTTTTTAATTTCTAAATAAAATGAAACTGTTAATAGCAAACTGCTTATCCACTAAAGAGCCTGTGTAAGAGAATGTGTAAAGTAAGAGGGCCTGACGATTCGATCCCAGCAGGATCTTCTTCAGAGGCTCTGAAGAAGACTCACTTTTACACATTTTTAATTTCTGTGACACACAGATTCATTAAGCACTGCTGCATATCACTTTTTTTTTTTTGGGGGGGGGGGCCTAAGATGTGGTCAAGATGAAAACTAAGCTACTGTATCAAAGGCTCCAGTAATCATATAATTTCATCACTGTAAACTCCCGGTGGTCTCCCAGAATTGAGAATGCTGGTTCCTTCTGGAGAGATTAAACTAAAAATACCAACAATAACAATGTACGGTATTGATAGATACACCTAGACATGAAATAGGCAGTGAATATTGTACGTACGTAACAAAGCTGTCAAACAGCAGGACTTACATCCCAAGAAATTGCGTCAAGGTCTACAAATAGTTTGGCAAATATACAACGACAAAAAAAAGATGATGGAAATCAGATAAAATTCATAATATTGCCGAGTAAAGCTTGTGGCCTGCTGATTCACAAAGTGCAAGGACGTCATTAGCTTTTATGATAGGTGTTTTGTACGTCCGCAGCTTCCAAGAATTGAACACGTAAGAGAAGAAGTCAAATAAAAAAAATATCTACTGTAGCAAGAAAGCATTCATGTATCTAAGTAAGTTCGAGCAAACCATTGTGTCAGATAATTATGTATTGTTTATCAAAGAATATCCGTACATATTATTGGTGGAAAATGGGAAGATCTTACCAAAAGAAAAAAGGAAAAAATCTCAAGGAAAATTCCTCCTAAATAAGCATAGTACTGAGATAAAACAAAACCTACTAAAAACAGAGAGCAACTTCTAGCAGTTGAGCTAAAAAGTTGAAAAAAAACTATACACTTTTCCTAATCATTTAGAAGTGTTAGCTCAGTGGGTTAACGCTGGTGCCTTCCAATCATAAGCTCTCCAGTTCGAGTCACTCCAAGATTTATATATGTCGTCCAGTTACAGAGTTGTTGACAATTGACCATTCATAATCATGGACGTTAAATATGAATCTAAGAGCCTGACTTCGGTCAGCTTGCGGCTTTGATAATCCAAATGATGGCTTCTTCTCGAGTTCCTGCTTGCAGGAGGATCTAACATACATACATACACACACGCACACACATACACACATTTACTTCCAACATCAGAAAGACTTAAAAGCCAACTGAGGTGATTATTCTCATACAAAAGTCCCCCAAATGTTCGCAGACGTCATGAGTAATTAGTGGATAGAATATTCAGTAATGAAGTGTCCTGCACCTGTACAGCCATCAGCTGAGCGGAGAATATAATTGGCATATTAAACTCATCTTAGTGTGATTAGTCCTGTCGGGCCTCAAATGACACTATGATCTCCACAAAACAAACCAGGACTTTGTAATCACCGACATGAATCTACAAATCATGTACGAAGCTTAAGAATGCCTGCTGCACTTTGTGATATGTTGTGCTCTCAACAGTCACTTGTATTCACCAAACATGACCTATGAACCCTGGAACTGAATATGACAGGGGTTCTTCTGTACCCACCACAAACATGCTAACTAACTTTAACCTTGCATGAGACTACAGAACGAGCTGCATTTATAGAGCTTGTCCGTGTTTTTAACATTTTTTTGTCAGGAATCTATGGACTATATTTTTCATGCACTACATGCAGAGCATGAACACAGGAATCAGAGAAAATACAAAAAAAATCAAATTACTTCTAGTTAGCGCCATCTCCATTTCTACACCTACCAGTAGGCTTATGGTTACTTTTCTTTTTCACATTTCATATCGTTGTTTTGTGACAATACCAATCCACTTGCAAGAAAATACCATCAAGTCCTCATGAAACTGGTAGGGGGTAGGGGGGGTGGGGGTGGGTTAAGCAGTGCAGAATATATAGCTTGTGCTCTATATTGTTACTAAATAGTTACACTGCGTTCTATCGAATAATACATAAAACTCCTAGGCATTTTGGGTACCCAGATACCCTGACTGTATTCTGTCATAATCTACTTTGTCCATTTAAGCAGAAGACGATCAAGAGAAAAAAAGAACTGAACCCCCTAATAAAAATAAAGAATAACTCAAATGTATGCAAAATAAGCAATCATTTTGACAAGTGAAGCAGCCTTTCCAAAGAATTGCATATTAAATATATTTCTTCCAAATGACGATAATGACTGTAGATAATTAAAATGTTAATTACATTCTTAACAAAAATATGGAATTAAGACAATTTCACGATCAATCTTCCTCTTTGGTGCACAACCGATTTATTAGAGGAAAGGAAATAAAAAAAATAAAAAAAATGAAACAAATGAAGAAGAAGAAGAAAAAGGAAATGAAAGGAAGGAGCCCTTAAAGATGATGCTTCTTTTTTTTGCCATGTTTCTACGCCAGATCTAACAATTTGTCACTTTGGGAACAGGTGCCAATAACGTGGTGGAAGTAATTCAATTTGGCGATAAACGTTAGCCGATTGTTTCTACTTTTGAGGCGCTCATTTAGATAAGAGGTGTAATTTCGTTTTATCTTCCACCAAAAAAAAAAGGGGCTGAGTCCAGAGTCTCGATAAATGTCATAATGTATATCAGGTTGTCTTTAATGAGACATGTCAAGGCTAGGACAGCAAAGTATATTATGTCAATCAAATAAAGCCGAGGCTTGTAAACAAATCGACAACCTAAAACTGATGAATCAACACCACCAAAGAATTGACACTCTACTACTAGAAGCTCTTTGTTACAAATTATCAAAGGAGGAGTGTTCTGCTAAAATGAGTTTTTCAATTTTTTTTTGTTGAGGGGGTTCAGAAAGAAACAACAAAGTTACAGATAAGAAATGACAGATAATATAGGGGAAAATATTATATTTTGTGGACAGGCTTTTTCGTGAGGTATCAATATCCTTGACCAGATTGACGGAAGAAAAGACGGAGGAAATGTTTTTTCAACCTAATACAAATTGTCTTTTTTGTATTCGAATGTAGAAATGTGACTGTATAGAGAGATTTTCAGATGCTCACAGGTTATCTGGTTTCTTTTATCCTATCACCATTACACTGTGTAGAATATGTGACAACTTTAGGTGAACATCATTTAATATTACTGATAACACAAAACATTTGGACATATTTAACTTTCTTGAGTCACAACACAAGTTTAACTTGACATTTGTAAATGTATTGACTTCTAAACAACAACAACATGCTGTGATACTTTGCAGAATACGAGACAACGTTGTCTGACCATTGTGCAGTATTGTTGATATAAACAAAACGATTTAATGGTTGGAACTTGGACTTGAATTCGCAAATAAGGTTGAGTTCAAAGTTATTATTGCATGATTATGCCTTCAACACAACAAATGTGACAAGTTTTACGTCAAACTTGTGTAAAGTATTATTGAAAAGCACAAATAATGTGATCCATTGTAGATTTTTTTTTGTGCTTTAAATTAGTAACTAAAAATAAGATTGACATAAAATCAATTCATTTTATATTTCTTATTAATTTGATTTGACTTCAACACAAAAACAGTACCAAATTTAATATAGGACTATAAGAATCTTATGGTACTTTTGGACAGTTTGCAATTATTTTTTTTAAATTAATACTAAATAGACTTTGAAATTTTAATTTCCAATTTTAATGAAAAAAGAAACAATTAAACAGGATTTACTGTTCTGAATGTAATCTACACTAAGTCACTTACCGTGGGCTTGCTCATTGTCACCGTTCATTTTCACCAGTTGATCAAGGTCGTTCTCCTCTGTGGGTACTTTTATCGGAGGAAGGGGTTGAGATGTGTTGAGCGAGCTCTCACTTTTTGCTCTCACATGAAGTTTAGGTGATGAGGACCTTGAAAGAGGTGACCCAGCTCCAATCCTAGAGTTATCTGTTCCTGAAATATAAATTGAATACGCAAGTTATCAAGTGCCACCTTTTTCTCTCTCTCTCTCTCTGTCAGCCAATCACACTCAAGTTTGACGACCAACTATTAAGTTTACAGTAGTTGACTTTTATTGGTGTCTTCTTGATGGGCTGTTAAATGTAAAGACTGAATTATATTTGCAGTGCAACATTGTATAAATGTTTGACTCAATAAATGTTATTTGTTAATTGTCAAAGAGGTCAATTGGATGCGCAAATATCATCCATAATTATAAAAAGACATATATAAATGAAAATGATACTTCAAATTACTTTTTCATAAAACTAGTTGATTCTAACTGAACATGGATGTATTTGTAAACTGTACAAGTTACACCAAGGAAGAGTTTTCTGACGGGAAAATTTCTGTTAAAATTGACTCAATAAAATATTAGTGCCTCCCAGGGCTAAAATATTAAAATATGTATTCATAGGGGATTGTGCCATTTGTCAATATTCTTTTCTTTTCGTTTTCTGGGTGATTGAGCTTAACCACAATGCTTCAAGTGAGTGGTTACAATAAGTCTTTAAATCCAGGGCAATGCAACATAAATTAAACTTTTATGTCCAGCAGTGGTCGCGTTTAAAATACTAAAGTATATATTGAGGACATTTAAATATTTCATCAATTCAAAGGGGTTGCCAGTGGTATTTTTCATTGCAGTTGAGAGGTTTGTGTCAATTTTGATACCATGATCTTCTCTTGTCAAATAAATAATTCACAATTTGACAAAAGTCGACGGAGAGGACAACTGTCAAGATCAACAAGTGTTACATCTTCACTACTGACATGATACAAGCACCGATATACAGATGTGGAACTCAACTATGTTTGCAACAGCTAAATAACACATGCTCATATCATGATAGTATACGAAAACAACCAAAAATAAGTAAACAAGTTAATAATACTCTAAATCAAGAGAACAGTTATATGAGTTTGCTATCTAGTACTTAGAAAAAGGAGAGAGAAAAAAACTGTTAACAATCTAGCTCATATCTACTGCCAAAAAAAAAGAAAAAGCCAGTGTGTAGATGAATTTATAAGTTAGAAGGCCTTGAAAGAAAGTTTTGATTGTAGCGAGATCTTCTTCAAAATAAGGCAAATTTGTTTGCATTTGAAGGAGATCCTGGGAGGATCCACCAAACTTCAGGAACTCTAACTTATATATATTACTTTACTATACTATACTATACTATACTATACTATACTATACTATACTATACTATACTGTACTATACTATACTATAGTATACTATACTACTAAACTATACTATACTCAGTGGCGTAGGAAGGTACTTTTGAGTGGGGGGGCTGAAGACTGATGGCCGGCCTGGGGGAGGGGTCTAAAAGGGAGCGGGTGTCCCCCTCCCCTTTGGATTTTTTTTGCATTTCCAGGTGGCCTCAGATGCAATTTGGTGCAAAATAGCACACTTCAACACCCACTCCATTTTGTAAATAATTTTGCATTTTCACCTGGCCTTAGATGCAATTAGGTGCTCCAAATGAGATTTTTTTCTCATTTGGAAATGAAAAAGGGGTTTTCTGACTTGCGGAGCGGTGGGGCCGAATAATACTTCCGCTCCACCATATTTTTCACTGGGGGGGCTGGCGCCCCACCAGCCCCCCCGGTTCCTACGCCCTTGACTATACTATACTATACCATTATTAACGAGAAATTAGTTTCCATCAGTTTCCAAAAATACAGCATGGAATGAAGGAAGCTGATAATTATCCGGGATTTAATAAAAAAAAATGATAACGCTGGGTAAGTAATGGATATTATGACTGTGTAGTTAACAGAATTATGCACTAAGTGACAAGCATAAAACAACATAAATTGTTTACGGCAATTAAGGATAAAACAAAATAAAGCAAAACAAATGTTGTGTCACCACTGATTGGCATTGTTTACTACACTTCATATATATCACATTAGTACAATGTTATGGCTTAGGTATGCAGACAAAAATAAAGGGAATAACAGCTGCAACTTGTGTAGGGTCGTATTCACTAGTCACCAAGCTACGTAATATTCACAAATAATTGGATATTAATTGTTCATCTAACTCAGATACATATAGATATTTTTATATTAATTTTCAAGCTGCGTCCATTTTATTTTTCGTATTCATATTTTAAGGGATTTTGTCATTTTGTTACTTAAATTTACTTAAAACTCACTTTTTGCTTTTTAGGAATTTAACTGTAAATCTATATTATTTTAAAATTATTCCTTCGTTTATATATATAAATATATATGTTTTTTATATTAATATTTAAGCTGTGTCAATTTTATTCTTCATATTCATATTTTTAAGGGTTTTGTAATTTTGTTGTCATTGTAAAGCGCTCTTGAACATGCTCAAGAATGAAAAGAGCGCTATATAAATATGGTAAAATAATAATAATAATAATATAATATAATAATAACTCAGAGATATAACTGGTTTACATGCACCTGAGTTGCTCCTTGCATGTATGTGAGTTTCATAGCTGTTACATCCAGATCACCAAATTTAAAATTAAGGAATCACACAAGCTAATAAATTATGTCAAGCTGTATATGATTGCGATACTGGGTGTAACAGGGAATATCATTTATTGTCCAAACTTTGTGTAGCAGTTTTGCAGACTCTAACAAATGTCGCCTCTGTGTAAAGAACTGCTATACGGGACTTATATATATATATATAGCAAATGGTGCATTTTGCATGATAGCATTTTGCGTTGCAACGATGGATAAATTATTCCCTGGTGCAAGACCTATACTATTTGAATAGAAATCTCTAATTTTATCAGAACTTACAGGTCTAATTACTGGTCTAATTACTGGTGAGGAATTTAGACATCAGAATTAAAGGCCGGACACGATCACAAACTTTCCAAATGTTCATTAGTATAGTCCTTTTCATTTTGATAATTAATGCCATCCCAACTATAGAAGAACTGGTAAATTCTCAATGATAGTTATATTGGTCAACCCGATGGTTAGTTTTGATTTTATAAGAGCAAACATTGTCTGCTTTCAGCAACTCATTCTGACTTCAAAGTGTTAATCATGGTCAGGAATGCTTTAAGCACAATACTAACAATGTGTAAACTTTCACACTGTTATTTTTCATTGGGGTTCATACAATTCATTGTCACTTTTTTAACTGATTAATTTGCTATCAAGTTACCATTCTTATGCAACATTTGAAAAATTTTGCTAAAAATATTTGAAAAATTTTCAGAAAACTTTGATAGGCACTTGACTTGTGATAAAAGAGTACAGGCAATGTTGACCAGTGAATATCAAATAAAGAATTAAAGATAGAAAATTAAGTTATTTATTATGTTAATTCTTTACCTGAAGAATTTGGTCTGGTATGTTTGAGGCTTGAGATAGGGTAGGCAGAAGGTCTAGCAATGGTCATATAGGACCTTACACTGGCATTGGCTGCATTGACTAATCTATCATCCGAAAGAAATGGTTTGGTAGGAGAGCTGAAATAGAATCAGTAAGAGAAATGAATGATAAACCTGGTGAAAAACTGCAAAATACAGACACTAGTAACCATTTTGTGGGATTAAATTCATCAGAATTAACCTAAATCCACTCGAAAATTACTGCAAGGAATGTTTCGAATTTATAAGGCAAATTTCTTACTATCCTTCAACTTTTGCTCTGTATATAGTTTAGTTTAGTTTGTTTAGTATAAAAAAGGATCAGGAGGGACACTCAAGTCTCCATCAAGGACCCTATAGAGAGAGAGAGAAAAAAAAACTGAAGACACAAACACTCAGACCCGATTACAATGCTTAAAGTGCTTGTCCAAAGCATTCTTAAACCCATTGACACTACTTGCAAGTACAACTTTCTCAGGAAAACCGTTCCACTCATTCACAACCCGATTAGAAAAAAAGTTATGCCGAATATTAATCCTACTATGTGACTTTTGGAGTTTCGGAGTTTTTGGAGTATGAGCTATTGTATATGATATCTCAAAATATTAACCTTGATAATGTTATAGTAACCTTACTTTGTGCTAAAGATTGGAGATATTCATGGTTAGGCTTGTACATGTATTCTAATTTGAATAAATTTAATAAAAAAAATAAATAAAATAAAAGTTCTCCACCTTCATTGCAACTTGCAAAATAGAGTTTAAAACTGTAGTGAACGAGAGAAATTAAATGTACATTAATTGTTTATATTCTTTTGTAACAACTTGTTATTAACAACTCGCCTATGTAGGAAAAGGAAACCTCAATGAGCACAAAGTTAACATTTATGGCACGTTTATGTAGTAAACATATGTCAAAAGAAACTGATTTACCAGGTAAAACAGTGAAACCCTGTAAAAATGAAGTAATACTCAAAAAAACAAAAGGAAGACATCTTTGACCATGTGCCTTACAATTATTAGTGAGATAAAATATGAATAAACATTTTTTTAATCCTTCTCCACCCATATAAGAACAGGTAAATGGCTACAAAAATAGTGGTTAAGGTGATGAAATAATAACAACGGGCATTAAGATATCTATCGTTACCATATAACTAAACAGCATTTGTTATCAGTGTTTAAGGACTACTAGAAATGTTTCTTTTTATAATCAATCTTTGTTGACATATATACTACAAAAAGGTTTATTTTATCACTGTACAATATATACTTGTTTTACATTTGGTTGAATATTAAGTTGGGAGATATTCTAACAGCAGTTTCAGATCTTTTAGAATGTCCAGAAAAAAATGTTTTGTTTCACTGGCCTCTCGTTACTTCTAAAATTGAATTACTAAAAGTAATACTTATTACTAGGAACATTATCGTTAGAGAAAATGCCAGGCAGATTTTGAGAAAGCTCTGCCTAGATTCTTTTTAAACTGTTTAACTGAGACCGCAAACTTGACCAGAAAGTTTTCCATTATCCAGGCCGGATAATCCAACTTGACCATGTGTCACGTGAATCGGATAATTTTGCCGTATTATCCTCTTTATAATGGTATTAGATGTCTTTTTTTCTTCTCCATAGGTCAAAAGCAATGCGACACTTTCAAATGCACAGTTATCTCCACTCTACAGAATTTGTCTGTGTTATGCTCATTTATTTGCAAATGGACTTTGTTCAACTTTAGTAATGCACACTACTTTCAATGGCTAAAGCTAGCTAATTTCCCTTTGTAACATGGTCATTAAGCTCCCACTCAAAACCGAGATCATAAAAAGTTATAATTAAATCCTACGTAATAATATTTCATTACAACCGCCTGTGTGATCACCATGACGATACGCAGAGTAACGTTGTAACTGTCACTTTTATTTACATTCCTCCTAATATTCTATCAAAGAATGAACATCTTGATTGTCTGTTGTTATTTAAGCACAGGGGAGAAAGAGAGATAGCGTATAGGTCTTGGACACGATCTGAAGAAATATTTACGGCTGAGAGTGGCTCAAAGAATGGAAGATTGTCTTTTGATGGAGTTATGATATTCGAGGTAGTTTACAGCTCTTGGCTACAGTTTCACTTCTCGGATGGCAATACGAGTAGATTGAATTTCATATAGCATTTATGTCTTTAATAACCTCACGACTAAATAAACCAGCATATCTCCTGGAGTTTGATGGTACATTGATTTACTGATAAAATACAAAACCTACGAAAACTAATAAAGCTATCCCAAACAGTATAGCATTAAAATCCGATGAAAGAGACTAAAACCTGAAATATAGAATATCCTTTAGAAAGAAATATATTTCACTTTTATTGTTCCCTTGCACTAGCTGCTCAATCGTATCACTGCTGAAGCACGGTTTCCTAAGTTTTTCAAGATGGTGGTTTTATATATATACAATTCTGACAAGATTTTATCCAGATGTTAAAACTACATGTTTAAGTATTCAATAAAAAAAAACTTTTGTGTATCGGAATAGCAAATACTGCAATTTCTCTGGTGTCAAAAGCAGAGTCGACATTGTAAATTAAAGTAATATTTCATTAATAATATATTATCTTAAAGGACTGTGTCTAGCATTTGTTGAAGTGATAATGGGAGAGCAATTTTTACAATTGAGAAGCTGCAATCCATTGTGGGGTACTTTTGGGGTAACTTTGTTGTTGGGTGATTAAAAAGATGGTGGGAGGTTGAGGTGACAGATGCATATACAAGTGTTAGGTAGTGTTGTTACTGCTGATTACACTGTCATCATCTTTAGTGTGGCTAATAGCACCGTTTTATCATCTTTATGGCTTAACAACACTATCATCAGTGATTCTTGGCAAACCCTATAAAGATTATACAAGATATAGCAGTCCATAGTGAATGCTCAAAAATGATAAACTTTTTATATTATTTGATAATGTTAGATTACCTCTAAAAAGGAACAAATGAAGTAGCAATGACAAAACAATAAAATTTCAAGATAACACTAGAAATTTTCCTCAACAAAGGTCACTATATAAACTGTTATGAATTTATCTTGATAAAATCATTCATTTTTATGACCATCCGTTGAACTTCTGTTACTGTACTTTCCGCCAACTTTTTTTTTCTATTTCTATTTCTATTTCTTTGGCTTGGCATCAAATAAAATTTTTACTCTGTGAGTCATTGATGTTCTCAAATATAGAGCTTAAATTTCTGGCACACCTTCACTTTCTCACATTGCTGTCAATTTCCTTGTAATACTAAGAAGTTTAGACTCTACCGTATATCAGAAGTTCGAATTTTCACATCTTCATGCAGCAGGTGTTTTCACAGCACCTTAAATTACTTTTTCTAAAAATACCTATTAGGTGAGATACTGAAGGTGTTGAACTAAACACAGGTTGGTTCCTAGTCACAGAAAGAGTTCTATTGGCTTCTGGTTAGTACACATTGGCAACAGACTGGTATTAATATGAACATTAATATTATCCAGATTAAGGGTTCAATGCACCCGGTACAAAACTACAAGTGTGATACAACAGATTAGTATTAACATGACATTAAAGTATCCCCATTACGGGTTCAATGCCTCGAGAACGAGACTACAAGCGTTAGTACAAAGTATTTCATTTTCATTTTACAAATACAAATACAAGTGCAAGTACAAACCCATTTGGATGACTACAAGAACAGAAAAACTGTACTCAAATATAATTACAAGTACCACTACGCCTGTATTCTGTTCTAATATGCTGTCTCATAGATGTGATGGAATTTGATAACCATGTGAATGACTTGAATAGCCACACTCATGAAACAAGATGCTTTCATTCTGCTAGTTTGTGTTTACTTACATCCTATTACTTACATATTATAATGCATGACCAGCAATACATTGAACTATGTTTTAGAGACGGAGAGAGAGGAGAGAGGAGGAGGGGAGGGTTGGGATTACCTAAACACCCTCCACCTGCACAATTCGATCAGGCATCTATTTACTGTTCAAGAATTCCTCCTAATTGAGTGGAAACATATATATACACAAAGGTTCATACGTAGTATAACGCCTCATTATGTATTCAATCTCAACGGTCTAGACAGTCTTTCTTCGATACTATTGTGTGTATCAGAATCAAATATGCCATATTGCTCCACATCTTTGCACGTGTAAAACAATTTGCCCATTTTGCATAGCAGTTTGTCCACTTTGCATAGCAATTTGCCCATTTTGCATAACACTTGCTTTGCAATACTGGGTATATAGTATTCCATGAGGCCATGAAAACCACTCTGTATGCAGAAAAAAAAAAAAAAGGTTTTATTAGGTCCAATGTTTGCATTAATAAGCTCAGATATCGTAGACATGCTGGAATTATCACTAGAGTTTGAAAAATTATGTCCAGCTGATTAGTGAGACACTACAAAACATCAGTG
>JAIPMN010007654.1:0-17371 GCA_020650975.1 Apostichopus californicus
AAATGAAGTTTCCATGGTTTTTATAAACTATTTCATGGTAGGAATCTGTATACACAAAAGGAACTACATGCACTGTATACTTTTTGAGTTTCGCAATTTTTTGTGGTACCTTTTTAATGGTTGTAACACATTGACATACTGTTCGACCGTTACCTATTTCATGCGCTACTAAGCCTGATATGCATCACCTATTGCTCTCGTTTGGTTGTGTGGCAGGTATGACTATATGCCATCATAGGAAAATGTCCAAGACTATATATATGTTTTAAACTTTATGAAAAATTGCCTGCCATGTGATGTATGTCAATGTGTTACAACCGTTATATATTTCTGGTGTATGTCAATGTTCGCCCGTTATTTTTTTCATAGGATTCCAATGGACCAAAATTTCAAAATTCAAGTAGGATGTTGAAACTTTCTATGCTATCTCTCTGCTTCAAATAACTAACACTCATCCTAATAGAACAAAGAAAATACCAATTCAATACTGAAAACTGCATGTGTTGATTTTCATGTTGGTTTACTGTGTAAAGGCCCATTTATATTGCATAAGAATTACTAATAATGCAGGAAAATTAAATACTTGTCAAAAATACGGAAATAATGTGAAAAAACTGGGAAGAAAAGCAAAATAGCATTAAATGTAAATCTCGAAGTAATCTATCAAACTTTCATTTAGTTCAAAATTTCAAAGCAAAGTTACAATAGTAAAAAAAACTGAGAAAAAACTGAGCTGTAATTATGTAACTTTGGGATGCTCATGAATGTACCTTATAGCTCTGTTTTTTAGGAATGTTTAAATTAATGCTGTTCTGTATACTGTACTGTAATTCTTGTATGCAATATGCACAAGGTAATGGGTTACTGCATACTTTTTAAGTTCTTTTAATAGCTGAAACAGATTTTCTTTGTTTATCATGTAATATACACCATGTAACACAATAGGTTGAATTTGAGCCTGTCTTTATTATAAAACATTAACAAAAAGTCTGCTGTGAAACAGGCAATTTCAAATTAATAAATGAAACAATACTACTACAGTAGATATCCCTAAACGTTCTAAGAAATGATTTATAAAAGTACACTGCAATAGCCCAAACCTTAACATTAATGGGCAGGGACAAAGCTTACCTTATGTACACAGAGAAGATTTGTACAAGTGTTATTCTGTTAAATTTATAACTTACTTCACACTCCTTAGTTACCTGTCTCCTTTACCTATGCACACCTATCTACCCTAGCCTATTAACTGGTAACATTCTTGCACTGCACCCCCAATGACCCTGTCTAAAGGTCACTGACCTTCTCCTTCCAAACCTACCATTCTGAAATGTTCATCACATCACACATGTTCATGTGTTCATGTTTTGGGATTTTCAACCTCAATTTTATTGGCAACAGCTCAACATACATTGTACAGTGTATTATCGGAGTCAGACATTTTAATTTGCTTACATAATTCTTCATGAATGTTTTATTCTCCTGATTCAGCATTTATTGTACATTAATATTTGCATCGAAGTGATTCTTCCTCGCTGCTTAATCCTGACATTTTCAGCTTCCTGTTTCTATGGTTTGAATGAGCTTAAATATGAATATCGGAGAAGGTTCTTGGAATCTTGACTGTAGTCACCAAGGGAAGAGAAAATCTGCTTTTATCAACAAGTACTTTCTTGAGGAAGCTGAGAATATTTCAGTTTGTGATCTCAGAGTTTCCAGGAAATTCAAACAAAAGTGTTACTAGTGGTTATGAAGTTGTGAAAATACAATCTGTAATATTACTCTGGACAAATAACAAGTGTTCAGGCAATAGACAGTGTGTAAAGTGCTCATGATTCATCACGTACACAAGAAGAAGTGATAAGATATATGACTGCTAATGTTAAAAATGAGGGCAGTCTTAAGCAAACTTTTATTCCACATGTGTGACAATGAAGTACTGTACTACTCTGTATTGCCAAAACTAGCAAACTTGTTGTCCTGTATCTAGTACAGAGCTATTGTTTGCACAATCACAGTATTAATGGTACGGAATTGCTCTACTTCCTTAAGTGCATTGAGATACAGGTATATGTATTCTAAAGGTTGTGACTGAGGGAGCTCAACCTAATCTCTAGTTGGCTAACACATGAACATTTTCCTCATTTATATCTCCTTCGCTGTGTTTTCCGTCAAGTTTCATGAGCCATTCGATAATAGAGGGTAACCTTATGAGAGCTGATTTCATGAAGTAAACACAATCGGTGTCCAAACAGTCTGATCACCCACCAATTACGTAGAGCTCTATGCTGTATGTTCTAAAAGAAGACTCAATGAACATTTTGTAAGGCTCTGATCTTTTCCCTCAAGATTATTCAGTGCTACGATTCCTGTTAACAAAAGATGCATAGATGCATTCTTTTGACTTGCACCCTACAGCAATTTGACCATTTTTCATCGCAGTTTTGCAATGGGATAATTTACTGGATCAATATTTTTCCCTGAATAAAGATTTGATTCACTTTGACCTTTGACCTATTTTGTTTTCATTCACAGGATGATACAGGTGCCTATCTCATAGACAGAGACCCAACATACTTTGGACCTGTCCTCAACTATCTACGTCACGGAAAGTTAGTCATCAATAAAGATTTAGTCGAAGAAGGTGGGTTTGTTTTTATATCTTTCAGTTTAGCACACCTGTTCTCTTTCTTCCTGTGTGTGTGTGTGTGTTTATGTGGGTAATTTGAGATGTTTACAGGTTCAACTTGCCATGGAGACCAATGAGATGTGATCCCTTCAAGTAACGGACAGTATCCCGGTGATGTGTACAAGAGATTCTGTATGACATTGAAGCTCATAGGTGTTTTATTATACATGTGTAGTACCTGTGCTTAATAAAAGTTCTGTTAGAGTTAGGACCTTATAGCATTGTTTAGCTCCCATTATAACAATGCAACTATTGTTAGCCCAACGTGTCATGTTTCTTTTCAAATGACAAAGAAAGAATGTAAAATCTTGAACATTGTCAATTCACAATTGTAAGGTCTATCTGAATAGTATCGCTACTGTACAAAGTTCATCGTTAACATTTTCAAAAACAGACTCAAAACTTATCTATTTTTGACTGCCTTCCCTGAGCACTAGCGCCACTGAGCATTGGTTTTCCTCTGGATATTGGCGCTACATAAATTTGCATTTATTATCATTATTATGATTATCTGGATGTTGATACCAAACAGTAGTGAATATATCTCAATGTAAGATTAGCAGGGGTGTTGGCATCAATAGGAGCTGACCTATCTGTATCCATCCTTACATATGGCGCTAGTCCTCCAGAAACTGGTGGTGGTATCTCATGATAACTCTGCCCTTTAACATAAACAAGGTTTAGAACTTTCTACCTGCTTTTGCTCCTGCCCCCTGACATGCCTTTGTCTATCAGCACCCCCTGACATGCCTTTGTCTATCAGCACCCCCTGACATGCCTTTGTCTATCAGCACCCCCTGACATGCCTTTGTCTATCAGCACCCCCTGACATGCCTTTGTCTATCAGCCTGGACAAAGTGGCCTCAAACTCCAGTTCCCTGTCATGTCCAATAGCTCATCCTACAAGGTTTCAATGGTTGCTACTGTCGGCATCCATTGATAGTTCTGCACTCCGTTGTTTGGACCTCCCCCTGCTATTGGTCCCGTGGGACCCAATTTTGTTTCCTTTGGGCGCTTTGGTCTTCTCTTTTACAGGAGCCTTGCCCTTCACTTTAAACTTACTGCACCTGTATCTCTCCTGGAATCCACCAGAAAGCGGTGAAGTATGGTTTTCAGGGAGTTGTTGGCTCTGAAGTAAGCATAGCTTCCTGTAACTCTTCTGCCATAGGATTGGGAAGCTGGTCAAGTGGTTCAGGCTGCAATCTAGTGTACACAGGCCTCCGAGCCAGGATTTCGTCTCCTCAACACTTCAACAGGATGAATCCACACAGATCAGGCAGGCGACCCTACTCATTAAAACATATCTGCCATAGGGTTGGAAAGCTAGTCAAGTGGTTCAGGCTGCAATCTAGTGTACATAGGCCTCTGAGCCAGGATTCCATCTCCTCAACACTTCAACACCTGGGTTAATCCACACAGATCAGACAGGCGACCCTACTCATTAATACATGCATTAATACAACAAACATAAACATTGTAATGTCAGATCTGAGGACTGTCCTGGGATCATTTTAGCAGTCACCTTACCTGTCTCCTCTCACAGCTAACTGTACTCTTACCATAACTTGTATCGGTGGCACTTGAACATCTAGCATGACCACCTGCTCAATGAACAAAATGGCAGGGTGACTACATACTGTAAGTTGAGGGGTGAGGCAGGGTTATCATAAAGCAGCACACAAAAGTATTTTGTTGAGCAAATTGTACAAGCACCTTTGGTACATGTATGCTAAACTTACCTGAGAAATATGAGCCACTCGTACAACCAATTTCAAATTGGGAATCATACTCTAGAAGCAAAGGAGAGAGTTCCACAGCTTATAACAATGATAACAATAATAATTACATGTTGTGTGAAGAACATTTACATAGCAAAATGGCATCCTGTATCTAAGGGGGTTGGTTTTGAAGAAGTAATGGGCTTGTTACATCACATGTTGTGTGAAGAACATCCCTACTGCCCTACTGCATCTACAGCAAGGGGGTTGGTTTGGAAGAAGTAATGTGTCTGCTAAGTCCTGTACTTTGTAACCTCTCATCAATGATGCAGGAAAGAATTGCTGTCATTGGAAATGCAATAATTTAATGTTGGAAGTAATGAATGCAAAGTATTGAACAGCTGTTGCAGTAAATCTATAGAGATGAATATGATCATAAAAACCAGTATGTTACTGTACTGTATAGCTCTGTATTATTTCTTTATTGGTCAGCCTCATTTGGCCAGCCCCTCTAACAACGCCCTAACTCTCCCTGTTGGCCTGTTGTCATAGCAAGTAAACATTTCAAACTTGTCTTAGTCACTGTGGTCTCATCTTCTCCGTCAAACTCTGTGGTAACGGGTTACTGCTTCTGGTGTCAAAGACTTCTCTCCATCTTATCAATTGCAGTTTCCATCGTGGGCTATTTTTAGAACAGTCACGTTAATGAAGGAGGCATATATCCACCTATCAGTCTGTTTGTTTACATATAAAAGAAGGACTCTGGCAGCTCTATATGAACATATGCTACAGACTAACAGTATCTACATGACTTGTCTGTATGTCTGGGGCCCATATTACTTTACAATTCAATTTATTTTAATTAAGTATTGTTTTAAAAATCATATACCATGCAAACTGACCTTACAGAAATCGGTATATTTCTTATAGTAATGTGCCAAGTACAAAACAGATCTAAGCAGTTTAATTGACAAAGTGAAATTTCTTCAATTTGTGAATATTTGTTGAACATTTTAGACTTTCTTAAGATTCATGAAATGTGTACAGGACTTTTTAATATATGTTATCTGTGAGAATTATGAAAAATTTGTAAACAAATGTTATTGATCCTGTTCTGTACAACAGTACAAGAATGTTATTTATCCTGTTCTGTACAAGAATGTTACATGTATCCTGTACTACTGAACAAGAATTTTATATATCCTGTACTGTGCAGTACCTCCAGTGTGATAAGTCTATTTACAATTTATAACCTTCTTAAATGTACAGCACGTGCATAACTCAGCACAAAACACTTACATTAATACAGTGTGATAAAGTTCAAACTGATCCTATCTCTTACTTTCTCCATCGAAAGCAAAACTTACTGCACATCTCTATTTCACTGGTTTTATGTCACAGATGCATGATTAGTAATTATCTCTTCATTAATTTCTATTTTATTTTTCCCTTTTAATTCTGTTCGGTCAGGTGTATTAGAGGAAGCTGAATTCTATAACGTAACACCACTGATCAGAATGATCAAGGAGAAGATACGAGAACGAGATGCAGGAAATCCACCGGTACAGTATGATTTCTATCTAGGCAGGGGGTGAGGGGGGGGGACACCGCAAGATGTCACTTTTGTAATATGTAGTTTGTTTGTTTCATGTTTCACGTATGATTTCTCTCTAGGCAGGGGGTGAGGGAGGGGGGGAACACTGCAAGATGTCACTTTTGTAATGAATGTAGTTTGTTTGTTTAATGTTTCACAAAAACTGAAGGAAAAAAATTGCCATTTTTTTTAAGTAATTCTGAGGTATTGTAAGTTGGGAATTGATTAACACTGCTCAACTGTTCTGTAAAACTAAAGGAAATATTTAGGGAACTTTGTTTCAACTGTGTTGTCCATATCGGAGAGTACAGTATAAGTTTTCTTACGAACAATAACATAATTGTAAAGTGGACTTGTAAACAATTCCTGTCAATAAAGGTGTCCTAACTAAAACAGAAAATAACAAACCTCCCTTTCACAATCTTGAAATAGCACTGTATGATTGGGCTATGTTAAGTTCTTTTAATGTCAGGGAGTGACCGTTCCTGCTTCTGTGTTCACGTGTACCTGGAATATACTGTACAGTATTAACAATTGTCTAATCTTAGAATATGTATAGCATATCTCAATCTATATGGATTTGCAAATCTAATTTCAGTTTTTAAAACTTCAAAACTTGTACTTAATTTGACAAAATACCAACTCTACCAAAAATGTCGATTTTTGTAATTCACTATATACATTATAAGCCCATTGTAACAACAAACACAGCGATGCTCATGCAACCGTTATAGTGTCTGTAATCATCTAGCAAATATACCAGAATGGGATAATGGCCAGTTACTGTCATTCACTTTTATCTTTCTATACAGACTGTGCAGTTTGCAATAATCATTTCTGTGGCCTTGTCTATAATTCTTGATTGGTTTTTGCTGATAAGCAAGGTTTTATTGAAAATATTTTTTAGAGAAACTATTGGTATGATGGAAGGAATCAATGTTTCTGTGGAGCACGAGAGAGTTAAAGTATATTAATTTTACTCTGCGTTTGTTACACATGTACAGTAGAAATAACAGTTTTGAATCAGTGTGTCTAGGTCTTTGATATAGCCACACAATGAAGAATTGAAAGTGCACACAAGGATGTTGGAGTTACGCCTACAGTATACTTTAGAGCATTTCACAGTTAAGCAATGACGTAGTGATGTTTAAATTGCTGATCAAACTCGAAGCAACGAAAGTTTCAAACAAGGCCAAATTTTATTTTTATATGTTGCTGCAAAAAACAGCCAAAACAGCTAAATTTGTTCACAGCTCAGCAGGAGTATTTCAGATTATTAACCTTCACAGTTTTGCCTTAGGTTTGTTTATAAAGGCACGTTTTTCAACATTTCCACACCATCAGAAAATTGAAAGTTCAGGTGCCAACACTGATCCTCTTTAAATTGTCCGCTACATTAGAGTAAAAAAACAAAAAAACAATATCTAGTGATAGGCTTGCACGGTAAACCGGTTTTAGTTCCGAAACCGGTTTACCGTGCAAGCTTATCTAGTGAGATGATCTGTAAACTAGAGAGTTATAGTCTCCTCATTATTTGCTTTACTTTTTTAAAAGAAAAAATCCGAGTCACATGTTACTTTGCTTCTTGAAAGGTGTTTGATAACCAGAATATGTTTGTTTAATTACTTATTTGTTATAATACCGTTTTTGTGATTATAATGTTCCTTTCACCCTAAAAATAGAACGCAATATCTGTTTAAGCAAAGGACTCTTCTTCAAAGTTAATTTTTATTACCACAACGCCCACTATGGACTTGCTTTTAAAGGCCTTCATTACCACAACGCCCACTATGGACTTGCCATTAAAGGCCTTCATTCACTATGTAACCTTTTATATCTCGGGATAAAGTTTTGCAGGGAATAATAATTGATTGTTCAAGCTTTCTGCAGTCGTTTTCTGTTTCATGTACAACCTGTACTGGTTCATAGCTAGCCTTGTTGAGTGAGTGTTGGAGTTTACAGTAGAGTATACCACATACTTGAAGCCTATTTTGGTAGGCCTATGTGTAACTAACTTTATGATAACCGAACAGCTGAACATTTTTATTTACTACAGCATAATGAAAACTTACAGGCCTCCAAACTTGGGCTATTTACTGGCTAAATGCCAGTGGATTGTGCCATTTGCCAGTAGAACAAGAAAAGTCATCATTTTCTGCCAGTAGACAATATTAAGAACATTTAAATCACATTGTCCAGTAAGTCGGTGGACAATCGTCTGTCAAAGACTACCTAGGGATGATTTTTGTAGCTAACATAAGCTTTACTGTGTGTTACCAGCCAATGTTATTGGGCTGCTTTCAAAAGCCTGTACATTTACTAACTGATGCGTGTTCTAATTTAGGGAAATGGCAGTGATTTTAGTCAGTAGATTTTTTTAGCACCGGCATTTTTGAGCAAGTACAGTAGCTAAAATGGTGAAATATAGATGCCTATGATTAGTTGCAGTGATAGTAACAAGACAGTACTGCATAGTAATAGTAACGAGCAAAACAGTACTGCATAGTAATGGTAACAATACAGTAATGCATAGTAATGGTAACAATACAATACTGCATAGTAATGGTAACAATACAATACTGCATAGTAATGGTAACAATACAGTACTGCATAGTAATGGTAACAATACAATATTGCATAGTAATAGTAACAATATAGTACTGCATAGTAATGGTAACAATACAGTACTACATAGTAATGGTAACGATACAGTACTACATAGTAATAGTAACAATACAATACTGCATAGTAATAGTAACAATACAGTACTGTGTAGTAATGGTAGCAATACAGTTAGTAATATACTGTAGTACTGCATAGTAACAATAGCAATATACAGTACTACATAAGTAATAGTAACAATACAATACTGCATAGTAATAGTAACAATACAGTACTGTGTAGTAATGGTAGCAATACAGTTAGTAATATACTGTAGTACTGCACAATATACAGTACTACATAAGTAATAGTAACAATACAATATTGCATAGTAATAGTAACAATACAGTACTGTGTAGTAACAATAGCAATACAGTACTGTATAGTAATGGTAACAAGACAGTACTGCATAGTAATGGTAACAATACAGTACTGCATAGTAATGGTAACAATACAGTACTGCATAGTAATGGTAACAATACAGTACTACATAGTAATGGTAACAATACAGTACTGCATAGTAATGGTAACAAGACAGTACTGCATAGTAATGGTAACAATACACTACTGCATAGTAATGGTAACAATACAGTACTGTTTACTACCACTTGCACAACTATTACTGTATAGTTTTACAGTAGTTATCAATCACCCCTCAATAGTGTGTGTAATACTGTATACTGTACATAACTGATGTGTCCATTACCCTACCAGCATCTTACTGTGAATTTATTTAGCACAGTCAGCAGCTTCTTTGTCAGCTCTATGGCCAGAGTCATAAGTATTTGGGTTTAAAGGTCAAGTAATCAGAATATTAACAAATTTATCAAACATCGTAGAAAAGGAACTGAGGACCCCTGGGACACGGGGGGAGGGGGTTCGGGATTAAGAAGACCGTTTTAAAGCACCTGCATGATTTCCAAATATTGTAAAACCAAATCTTTCATTAATGGCATTAATGTTCATTTGTTTAAAAAAATCAAGGAGGTTGTCCTAGTTAGACCATTTGCAATTTATATTCTGTGATGAGTAATCCTGGATGGGCTTGGTGAAGTTAATGGCACTGGTTGACGAATGCAAAATAAAAAAAATATAAAAGTGCATTATCATTATCATAAGTATTAATTTATCTGACTTTGTTTTCTCTTTTCCTCTGGACAGGCTCCTAGAAAACATGTCTATCGTGTAATCCAGTCTCAAGAAGGGGAACTCACGCAGATGATTTCAACAATGTCAGACGGCTGGAGGTTTGAGCAGGTGATTGGTCGTCGTAATCAGTCAATGTTGGTAGCCGGCATGTAGCTAGAAATTTGTCCTGTTTTTAACTTGAAAGCAAGTTTAATTCAGCTGGTTATTGACACAGAAGCCATGTTCATCTCTGTTTGGTTTGATAAGGCAGTGTCCAGTCTATTAGCAGTGACAATTTCCAATGAATTTCTCGTTTTGGGATTCAAGTGCCATGGCATAATGGGAAATGTTACAATAATCAAATTAAACAGGACCAGTTGGTCAAACTCCCAGAGTTAATTCCCAGAGGACGATACTTTGAACCAGGTTTGAGGGCCATAGCATAACTGTTGTAGATATTACAGAAATATGTAAATCAATTTGTCTATTCAGTGTTCTGTTATTCCTGATGACTGATGAGTTATTTGAGACTTAGAAGTGTTTATTAATCTACTGTAGTGTGCATAATTATGAAATCTGTGCTATATCATAGAAATGAAGAATTGCTTCACTAAATCACATCCCTGTCTCATAACATCTGCAGTCTCACTGTACCAAGTTTGGTTGCTTGTTTCCTAGTTGGTTGTCAATATGTCTAACTCTTTGTTATGTGGCAAACTGTCCTTGCATGTTTAGGAGAGGCAGGCTAATGATGTCAACAAACTGTATTGCACATGGTACCATTGGTACTGTGTGAAGTAGTAATAGTTGTTATATGTTCCATAGGAAGGAAATATCCACTGGAAAAATAAATTGACCCATATATATATTAGACTCAAACTGTGTATCAGTCTTGAAGGTTTACGACTATAGGTGACATTGCTGGGTTACTTTGCTGTTTTTTTTTAACTGTATAGTTAGGGATTTCCAAAACTTTCAATTTTTAGCAAAGAATGCCAGAAATATGTCTGAAAATGATACTCCCTATAACAGGAATGACCTAATCTCACAACAGTGTCTTTGCGATAACATTCAGAATGTCGTTGTCACTAATTTTGTTTCAATTTGGTTTTCAGTTGGTCAGTATTGGTTCATCCTATAACTATGGGGAAGAGAACCAGTCAGAATTTCTATGCGTAGTCTCAAAGGAAATAAGTAATAGCTCTGGCCCTACGGCGAGACCAGAATCCACCGACAGAGCAAAAGTAAGTACTGCCCTCTACTTTGTTGATAAACAAATACTGCCCTCTACTTTGTTGATAAACTAATACTGCCCTTTACATTGTTGATAAACTAATACTGCCATCTACGTTGTTGATAGACTAATACTGCCCACTGCAGTACAATACCGACGTCCTCTTTGTCCATACAACTCTTGTTCTAGCTACAGTTGTGATACAATTCTGTCATGTACATCGTTGACATTTCTATTACTTGTCAAGTTTAGAAGGATGCATGTTATGTGATGTGTGTGTGTGTATGAATGTATACATGTATGTGATGCCTCTGGCTTGTAAACACAACTTTTAAAGTACATGATTAAAGTAACTTCATAATTGATATGTCGATTCATCTTAGTGAGTGGTAGAGACCTGTTGTTTTCCATAGACGTTAAACTTAACCTGAGGTCGTGATGGGTCAAAAAACACAATAAGTCCCTATAAATTTAAGCTTGGAGGAACTTCAAAATAAAAGTAGGCGTGAGTATCAGAAAGTTTCTTTCCATAAAGGTCACTCAGAGGTCATTTTGAGGGCAACATAGGTCAAAGTATGAAAACCCTTGTGAAAGGAAAACTGAAAAAGAAGCATCATCTGACAAGTCTATTCTGGCGTCGAAACCTTCCAGCAAGAGAATTGGAAACCATGCCTTCAGTCACACTGCTCCTGAACTGTGGAACAAACTCCCGTCAAACATTCGGAATGCATGTTCTGTTTCTACCTTTAAGTCTTTGTTGAAAACGCATTACTTCAGGGAAGTCTATGGTTAATTGTTGTATAGTTTACTTGTTTGTTCAGCGCATTGAGCTCCGGGATATTGCGCTCTATAAGTACTGGTGTAATAATAATAATAATAATAATAATTTATCTCGTACTCGGTGTGTAGATCCACCTTAGTGAGTATAAGAACCGGTGAAAAGTTGCTTGTCCTTTGCAAAAACAGAGGTCACAGTTTGAATAGCTTATAAACATAATAGCTAAAACAGTACAGCTTGGTTGAATTCCATTCTTGTTATGTAAAACCTTCTCTTCGTGAATACAAGAATTCTATTGACATTGGTGGAAGTCAACGGTCATTGGTAGGTCAGCATAGGTAAAGGTCAGAAGAGAAAAATAGGAAAACTATAGCTGTTAATGCAAATCTTGGTAGAACTTCATACTTTGAAGGTCGATTCACCTTAGTGAGTATAAGAACCCTTTTTTGTGGCTGTGCAATCCAAAGATCATTTGAGATACACAGAGATCAAACTCTGGGTACCTTGTAAAGTCAATATTTACTCAAACTGTTAACTTTGAAGACCCTTTTTTTTCCTTCTTGTTTTTCCTGTTACTCTTATGTAATTTGGCCTTTGGGACACGATATGAGGTGCAATAAACTACTACTAATACTACTACTACTACTAACTTCATTATTGGTATTTAGATCCACATGAGTTTGTACTGTTAGACTCCTCTAATGTTTTCTGTGAAGGTGAAAGGTCGTTGGAGGTCAACAGAAGGCAAAATCTGAAAACCTTGTAAACTCCTAAAGTAAAGCCTTAATGAATTTGATTTACATGTCAGTCTACATCCGGGCAAGAATCTTGTTCATTACTTAAATTAAGTCAAGAATGGTTCTATACCAAACAGATGTTGTGGTCATTGCTACTGTTGAATGTTCTCACAGTCAATTTGGGGAAGAACTCGCTAAGCCAATAGCTTTCGGTGGTTATTATTCTACCGTCTACATATTGCTACAGGTTTGACCTCTGCATTGGAGATCCAAGCAGTGTAGCCCATCTTATAAGGAATATACCAGAGGGACACAGCCATAGAGTACCTTGATTGTCCATGTTTTCTGGTTGTAACTAATAGCAACAATAACAACAAAAAAGTACAGAGGGAATCAAAATACAGAGGAAGTTATTTATGGATGAAAAAAAAAAGATTTTTATGAAATGTTTCTGTCCTTTTTTTGTCATCAGATTCTTCAAGATAGAGGTTCAAGAATAAGACAACATCGGACATAAATTGCTTGAACGGAAAAAACTTCCATTCCTTAGGCAACAAAAAGAATTCACAAAGGCAAGACTGCAGCGTGACGGAGGTTACACGATATCCAGCAAAAAGGGCCTGGTTCCTTTAAAGTCTCCGATGAAATGCAAAAAGCGACGAAGAAAGATGCAAGACGAATCCGGATTTGTCCTTGCGAGAAGAAGTTCAATAACTCTTTGAATATGAGGTGAAGATGGCCAGCCAAAAGTGTGATTGAACAGAACCACGAAAGGAGAAAAACGAGCTTCTGAACGACAGGCTTTGGTGATCCCATAGTTTCTATGCATTGAATTTCCAAACTGAAAACTGTTCGACAGTTTTTATGAAAGGTCTTGACAAGATTCATTTTACCTTGTCCTGGTTGCCCAACGTTCACTTGATATATTTAGTCTTTCGTTTATGGGATGAAATATTTCTTTCTTTCTGAATTTTTTTTTTTTTTTTTGTAGTGGGGGCTTGATAGGTAGTATAATGAGGGTTTGAACAGATGGAAAAAAAGTCATTTCTAAGATATTTACAACTCCAAGTTTGTCAAATATAATTTACCTTGCTTTGTTTTTCAATTTTAGTTTGCCAAGTGTTGTTTTCTTCCCTGTAAAAAAACATATTATATTCCATCATCTGTTCTTGTGGTTAATGTGCGTTGTTGTTGCAACTGCAAAAATTGCATGCAGTTGAAGAATTAGATTTTAAAACCAACATGTTGGGGAAAAGGGGGGGGGGGAAGAATAAGCAAAAACTCAATGTTTTTTTCCCTACTAGGATATTTTTAAATTCTGGTATTAAAGTACAAAGGAAGTAGTGATCGATAAATGATAATATAATCTAATGGAATGTTGAGAGAGAGAGAGAGAGAGAGAAGGGATGAATAGGGGGAGAGGAGGGGGGAAGGTGAGGGGGGGGTTGTAGTGTACAGTGTTTGGTGGAGGATAGTGGTGAAGGTTAGCAGTAACATTACGCAGACAAAATAGTTTTCTTTTCTTTCTCTTTTTCTGTTTTGGGTTTTTTCTGTCACCTTGAAAGTGATGTCGTTGGTTCACAAAATTCATATTATGTTGTACATTGTAAAACTCCCGAGTTAGTGGCATTAAGAGGGGAGCAAGGCATAGGTGTGTGGGGGGTGTGAGTTAGTGGTACTGAGATGTCAGCATTGTGTGGGTTTGTCAGGGGTGTCAGTTAGTGGCATTGACAGGGGAGCAAGGTGTGGGTGTGAGTTAGGTGCATTGAGAGGGAGCAAGGCGTGGGTGTGTCGGGGTGTGAGTTAGTGGCATTGACAGGGGAGCAAGGGGGTGTGAGGAAGAAGAGGGAAACGCTGTTCTCATAATAATCTATTCATAACAATCTTAGCTAGTCATTATTTATGTTTTCATTTACTTTAATTTTCATTCAATATTTGCTTTTTCTTTCTACTTTTTTTTTGTGGGGGGGGGGGGGGTGTGGAGACGAGAGGAGATAAGTTCATAACATATTTAAACTGTACACACTATTATATGCAACATGTATAAACCGTGTCAGTTTTATTTGTTATTTTGTGTACATTTGCTTGGATGCTATTAGGTGTGCCAGTCCAGATGATCAACTCATTTCATTTTAACTTGCCTATCTATTAATCTATCTATAATCCATCGACTTTCAATTCATTGTTTACTTTTTTCTCTGAGAGTGAAAAATCATTGGCACGAATCCGTTATCGTCGACGTGTTTGTAAATGTAGAAAGAAGATTTGGGTTTTGTAATCTTACTAATTCGTGATCGTTTCCTCCACCCTCCAATGGAATGAAAGCATTTGAAATATTTCATTATTTGATGAAAACTTATTGTTAGGTGTAGAAATTTATGGAATTTATGGAGTTCACGAAAGAAAGAAAACGGTAAAACATTCAGCGAACTATATATCGTAGAGATGATGATGGCATCATAATGGCTGGACAATACATTGAAAGTTGTCTTTGAGTGTGGGATTTTCCGACGAGACAGGTCTTGCTTTCAAACCCATTTCATTTTTCTCCTGCCATTTCCAACTATGTTGGGAGAGAATTAAAAAAGAGTCTCGCCTTTATCATTCGGTTTTCTTTTCCTATCTTGTTATATATTATATGTGCCAAAATTTAACATATTCTAGTCCAAACATCACTGTGCTTCTATTTTCTAAGGCTTATCTGGCTTGGTAAAGTGATGGTTATCCATCACATAACGTTAATCCCGTGTTTATTAGCATCGTCGTAACATGTTAATCACCTAGTTAGGAAGATGCTGGCAACTTTCGAATACTCTTGAAGAGAGTGCGGCGCACCTTTAATATGACTTCTACTCTAATACTGAAGTCTTCCTCCTCCTCAATTGTCAGTTCAATGAGATATTTTCAAGTAGTTAATCTATATTCCTATCTACCTGTAAGCCCGTCTATCTATCTATCTTCTGTGCAAAATAACCCAGAGGATCTGTTGTGCTAAAATTTGTGTGTTTTCCTTTCCTTTTTTTGTTTTTCTCCCGTTTGTCTCGTTCTCAACAAGCGAGAAATCAAACGCTAATCTTCGAGTTGTTGTAATGCAAGTTTCTATCAAAGTACATTAAGAAGAGAGGGAAAAAAATGAAAACCTGTTTATGTGGACTTTGTTATGAAGATGCCTTTTATCAATTTTTTTCATAATTTTTAATAAGTTATTTTGGTTCCATTGCATGTACATTGAATTTTTTTTACATAAGATTCATCGAAACTTGTATTGAAAAAAAAAAAGTGAAAAAATGAGATAGAAAAACATATTAACAGAAGCAAAATGGCCTCCAATATTACGTTTGTACTTTTTACAATTGACAAACCTCGATGCAATATATTCTCAAAATGAATTGTCCTTGTTTCTTGTAGTTATTCTTTCTTTGAATCTTGTTAGGAAAAAGACTGCAGGCATGGATCCCAGCTCATGCCCCCCCCCCCACCTCCTGCACTTTCACATCTCATTTTTAATTCATTCTTGGAAAGGACTCCAGATCCACATCCCCTTCTTGTTTTAATATCCTGGATCCATCACTGACTTTATTGCAGGCAGGGATATGGCCAGTCACTAATAAGTACAAGACATTTATCATCCTGGTTCCCTCACTGACTCTATTGCAGGCAGGGATTTGGCCAGTCACTAATAAGTACAAGTCATTTAATATCCTGGATCCATCACTGACTCTATTGCAGGCAGGGATTTGGCCAGTCACTAATAAGTACAAGACATTTATCATCCTGGTTCCCTCACTGACTCTATTGCAGGCAGGGATTTGGCCAGTCATTAATAAGTACAAGTCATTTAATATCCCGGATCCATCACTGACTCTATTGCGTGCAGGGATTTGGCCAAGCACTAATAAGTACAAGTCATACAGTCAGGGGCGGATGCCCCCCCCCCCTTCCTGACGGGCTCAAATGGACTGATGGCGCCCTTTTCAGTTTTTTTCAACTTTTTACTTATTCGCGATTATTGACTTTTTTATTGCGCTCTCATCTTCCTATTGACATTTGTCACATTTTGTTGGTGTAATTTTCTGACAAAATGCTCTAACGTACGGCGGTCTTTAATTTATCGGCACTTCCGTTGTACGAAACTATTTCCAAGAACTGTACGGGGTTTTCGATCTATTTTTAGACGATACGCCACGCGCATTTGCTGAAATAGTAATAAAAACCAAAATTTAAGTCGGCATGCAGTGTACGTTATACGCCCCACCATGATCAGTGTGTTGGAAAGAGTCATTTCCGGCGCTCTAGGGAGTATCTTTACTCAAAAAATTTATGTACGCTCTGTGCCAACCTGTGGTGGCGCTCCGCTTAGATAGTGTCGAAAGCGCCCTTACAGGCCATTCTCGCCCCCCTGACCAATACCCCTCGCTCCGCCATTGTCACTAAAAGGTAAAAGTGATTACCAGTGATTTTGTAGACTTGAGTTGAGTCATATACATGTATTCAGTCGTGACCCAAGTTACTGTACCATGTCCTTGAGTGGGTTTTTTGGAAGGGAGGTGGGTGAGTTCAAAGAGCGGTTTAGGGTACTTCAATAGTTGGTACCAATCTCCGTGGCATGGTCTTCTATGCTAATATGATATTAGTTAATAATAAGACTGCGTGGCTTTTGTTTTTCATTTTCACCATAGTTTGAAGCAGCCTGTGTATGTTATTTGAAGTATAGGGGTGTACAAATTAGGGTTGAAGTAGCCTTTGTACGTTATTTGAAGTATAGTAGTAGTAGTAGTAGTAGTAGTAGTAGTAGTAGTAGTAGTAGTATTAGTAGTAGTAGTAGTATTAGT
>JAIPMN010007655.1:0-12551 GCA_020650975.1 Apostichopus californicus
AGCATTGCTTCCGATAGAAAGTAGCGTTCCATGCATCCGGCCAATCAGAAACGGGTTCTGGTTTACGAAATCTTCTCTGTCCTAGAGGAGGCTCAGCGAAGGGAATGCCTTTAAAGCGATCGAAAGTGGCATTCACAATTGGATCTTTCTCACGAATAAAATTGATTTTTTCACCAAAGACAACTCCGTTGTTTGTGGTCACGTGGACATTGCTAGGTGCTTGCGCAATTGTAGATACACTTTGCAAGGTTAAACAGCAAATTGCCAGTAGCAGTCGATGCGCCATTTTATTTCCTAAGAAGTGAAAGCTTCGTTTAGAGTTCCCTTTACAGCTGTAGGCCTATGTACCTTGTTCAATTCAGTGACTTAAACTTCTCGGATGGACAAATGTATAATATGATAGCCTATGATGCTGAAGGTATCTAGGTCTTTAGGGTTATCAGTTACACTCTCCTATAACTCATTTACAAATCTCTCGCTAAGAGGATTAAGATAACTTATCAAACAGATTGTAGCCTATAACGGGTAGGCCTACTTAAGTCACATGACAAAATAATTTAACACGCGTGATGTGTGCATAACGTCACCACCCGTTGAGAAAAACAAAATACGCTACTATATATTGGCATTATCATATCAGACGTATATTGTCTTATTATTAATAAAACTTTGAAAATTTTATTGTGAAACACACGCACATACGTTTAAAGAGAAATAAGACTATTCTGAATAGATTTAACAGACACATTTCTATACCCAGAGATCAAGGGTGAAACGCACATGTATGCTACAACCTTTGAACGTTATAACATAGAAGTGCCTTAATCACAATTATTCAACAAATGTTTATATTTACTAAAAGGATAACTTAACGGGGTTAACGATCGATGGCAAGTAGATCGCTGTACATCAAAATGGTACGTAAGCTTTTTGTGCGGACTCGGGGAGGGTGGATTATTTCAGACGCAATCAAACTGTTTAGGAAGGGAGTAGGCCTATATAGTAGACATTGATCACTTTTTAGTTTACTTTCTAGGTAAGTTCAATCAACCTCTTTCGAGGAAGTCGTAATTAGTAACTTATGGACGGTAGAAGTCCAAATTTGTGTCAACCCCTCTACATCCTACCTTGGTTAATATGTGGTTGTTACCTGTTGATGATACGGGAATGTAAGAAATCAAATGTTAATACATGAACCCCCCCAAGTGGGATCATCACGAAGTGGCCGAGAAGCGTGTCTGAGATTAAAGCAAAACATCTTGTGAGTTGAGCTTGACAAAGTTTTCGAGCACTTTTCAAAACTTGCTTCCGGAACAAAACAATTACATTACTTGACTAGTTTAAAAACTGTTTTGGGAAACCTTGTCCAATTTGATTCTTGCACGATGTTACTAATTTTGTATGAAACTGTTTGGAAAACGAAATGTCGATTATTTCTATCAAATTTTTTAATTGCTCATTCATTCAGATAAATTAATCACCACTCAACAATTGGTGAAATAAGCCTGACGAGAGGGGAGGGGCCAGTGGGCTCCAAATTTGGAGTCCAAATTTGGACGGGCCAGGGAAATATTAGATATGTGAATATATGTGAATAAAGGGGCCCGGGTGACATAGTGTTTCCTGTGGTCCGGCCTAACTGGTGACAACCCCGTATAATAGGCATAATTTCGCGGCAGCATAACTGATCACGAGTCAATCTTGGCTGAACGTTGATACCATCAACAAACACTTCCTTCAACTAAAGTGTGGTAACGTCTCGTTAAATTCATTCAGGGTAAACTGGTCTTTGCTTGTTATTAACTTCATCCGTCAGCCACCGACTACGTACAATGACCTATAGCACTGTCTTTGTGAAACGTCAACTAGTGCATTCGTTTGTGTGAACTAAGACATTGACCTTAACATGATGATTGCCGATAATTATCGATCATTCGGAAGGTTCACATCAAGTTAGACGAGTTCCGTGTAGACAAGGATGCCTTTGTGTTATACATTAGACCATAAATGGTACATTGAGCTCTAGGTGGTACAGTGGGCCCGATGCGGCCCTAAGAGGTACATTGAGCCATAAGTAGTACATTGGACCCTAGGTGGCCCTAAATGGTACATTGGGCCCTAGGTGGTAAGTTGAGACCTAAGTGGTACATTGGGCCCTTTGTGTCCCTAAATGGTACATTGGGGCCTAGGTGTTACATTGAGGTCTAAGTGGTACATTGAGCCATAAGTGGTACATTGGGCCATTGATGGTACATTGAGCCCTAAGTGGTGCATTGGGCCCAAAGTGGTACTGTCATAACAATGGGATAACACACATTGCTGCCTATTCCAAAATGAAATGGCTTCCAACCAGGTGCGTCACTACGGTTGGCATTTATGGCTGACAAAATATTTGTCTTTAATTAACCGTATTGGCAACTACTAGCTCAATTAAGCATCATAAATGCTGACACAATAAAAATCAAGTGAACCATAGTTTTACTCTTATTATCAGAGGAAGAAGCCTGGAATCTTATGCCGATGTTAAAAATTAATAATTTTGAGGTCAAATGTCAAGATTGAACATTACAGAAAGCCCTAATGAATTTTACATATTTATCATTACCAATTTCCCTGAAAAATGTCATGGTTTTCGTGACAGACCTCAAGGTTGGCACCACAAGTCAGCTCTGCATGGTTTGGCTGGTGTCACACCCCACACCATTCTTAGTGATGCCCCTGATTGATGACTAGGTACACCCCCCCCCAGCCCCATCGTATGGAGTTACCCCTCTCAGAGACTGGTACTAAGGAATGGAACCATAGAGGATGGATGGGAGAAGCAGGATGGACAAGAAGTAATGGGTTATTGGGAAAAACGAAAAATGAAGATCAAAAGTTGAAAGATTAAAGCTTTTTTTTATTTTGATCTTCCTGTATAATACAGGCACAGTGTGGTGATGAAAGTATTCGGTTTATGAAAATATCAGGAATAGATAATTAAGGAAACAAAAAATTAAGCCCATTAAAAACAAACTTTCACAAAGATATGATTTACCTAAGGAACATAGTCACTGATGAATATATATAATTGACACATTGAAGACTGGATAATTCGGCTGCTACTTAGCTTAAGGTACATTGTAGTAAAGTAGTCTCATTTCAACATATTATATATCTTAAGTAGCAGAAATACATATTTAAAGGAATAAAAAAATCCTGCATTAAGTCTACTGGAATTAAAAATTGCAAAACATTTTGTTTAGGGTTTAGAAAGGAAGAAGGAGAAAAAAAATATTTGCAAGAGCAATATTTAAAGGATGACTTTAGGCACACATAATTAAATTTGATATGCTACAAGACCATTAGACACCACTTCTATCTGTCCAGCTGCTATACCGCATGCATGTTTGAGAAATGACCCTTTAAACAGTTGATGTCCATCTGTTTAATACACAGACCATTGGCAACAAAAAACTCAATGGGAAACAAGATCGCTTTGACCTCAAATGACATGTTTATGTGTTACAAATCTCCCCAGGACAAATGTTATTGAATGCCATCCAAGATCATTAGTCAATATGAAGTTAAAAGAAAATTGTTGGTTGTGTTATTAGAATTATATATAAGAAAATGAATTAACATTAAAAATGTGCACTGAGGAGCCAATATTATCATCAATTTACTCTTTAAGGCGCAGTTCAGAGATTTAGCATACTTTAAAAGTAAATATCTTGAAACCAGCATACACTACAGAAACATTACCCACTCTCATTTTATTAATTTTTTATTTCTTAGACATTGATATATTAAGACTAAAATTTTCCCTAAAGTCATCCTTTAATAAGTTACACATATAAAAAGAATGGAGGCTCCATTGTTGTCTAGGCTATACATGTATAGCTGGTTGCAGTTAAACGTACAGAAAGAATGGAGGCTCCATTGTTGTGTAGGCTATACATGTATAGCTGGTTGCAGTTAAACGTACAGAAAGAATGGAGGCTCCATTGTTGTATAGGCTATACATGTATAGCTGGTTGCAGTTAAACGTATAGAAAGAATGGAGGCTCCATTGTTGTGTTTGCTATACATGTATAGCTGGTTGCAGAGAATGCACTTAAGACTACACCAACAATGGACTTAAATCTTAAACATAAATAAACACATCTTACAATTGATAAACACAAAGTTGGTCAATGAAGCCAAAAATTCTCGACCAGGTAAAGACAACTGATACATGATCTGACAATACCACATGTATTAGACTGCCTTACAACTCACAACATCTAGTAAATTTGATACCATTTTGTATATATTGTGAACCTAGGGTGTGACTTCAGCTGTACATATAAATCCCATGTCTAGCATACATTTGATGATTTCAGGTTATCATTCTAATATCACTTACTATCATTTCAATAATAATTCTATACAAATTTAATGATCTTCAAGAAGATATCTACAAATGATCAATTTGTATGCTGTGAATACCATTAATAAACCAAGGCAACAAGTCTGTGAATTATTGAGACCACAAGCACAACGAAAATTGGAGATTGTCCTTAGGAAAGAGTGAAACTTGAAAGTACAAACCCACAAGAATGGAGAATATTTGTAAGAACAATTAAATGGACGAGGAGGTGTCTTGCTCATGATAATATGATCTCTACCGTCATAGCTGTTCTAAGGTATTATGGATACTGATAAACTGTTGACTTCCTTTCTCATGAAAGTCATTTCTAAACAGAACGGGTTATATCACCAACATTGTCATCTTTATTTGATATCAAAACCATTTTGATATCAATACACAGGCCGAGTTACTTGATTACAGATCTCATGAGACACCAAAATTCATATCAATGAGAATATGTTTTAACATTTATCTCTTACGTATGTCCACAAAACAAGAGATACCATCTCAATGCAACACTACCCTGTCTCGTTGTCTTGTGTTGTATGTGAGAAGAGAGCAGGTGGGAGAGGAGGGGAATGCTTGATTTTAATATTGAACAATAAATGACACGGAATCATATAAATATGGAAGCTTCTCACTATAGAATGATGTTACCGTGTACTATATACACATGAGCAAATAAATAATATACCGCAAAGAACGAAAAGTCATCAAAATAAACAAAGTAAAGAGATAGAAGTAGTTTAAAGATACAAAAGAGAGAAACAGAATTCCCAATTATTTTGTAACTATTGAACTCTGACATGACTTCAGAATTTCCTGTTACTTTCTTCTTACATATTTCATCTATAAATAGCATTGCTAATCCCTTTAACAAAGAGGTTCATAGCTAGAAGCTGTTTTCAGATGAAACAGCTTTACCTGATGGAACCCTGCGAATATATATTCAAGTACCAAAGACATAATCTCAGAATTGTTTCATTTGATTCAACTAAAGACCTTCAAGGTAAATCAAAGCTAAACTTTCATTATTTACCAAACACAAAGTATTGTTGCATCTCCTTCATCAAAGGCACAATAGAAATAAAGAGATTGAAACTGCATTTTGTATAAGGCTGTAAGCCACATTCTGACCAAGCTAACTGATACTAACACATAAATATGACCATCCAGCCATCAACTAAGACATACATGTGTTTCTATGTTGATATATATGTATTTTTACAACTGTCTGGTTGTTAGTGACCTTTTGTACTGTTTAATCCAATACAGAAATGTTCATGTCAAACATTCTTTATAATGTAATGTTATAATTTAACACTTACAAACCTTTCAAGTGTTTGTTCTTTCTACACAACTGTGTCATTTGCTGGACCAAACCTTACCATTTATTGAAACATCTAGTATGGCACCATCAAACTCGGTCAAACTCAATACAAAATGGAGTAGTTTTAGGTTGATAGTTTGTCACCAATGTGGGGCATCGCAGAATCATTAATCATCTTGTTTCCATTCACACTTCCCAGTGTTATATAGTTTCTCTGAGGGACATATGGGTCAGGTATGATTATGTAAACCACTTCAGAGGGTTTATACTTATTATATGGGACATTAACAACATATGCAATATGGACTTTACCATCAATAATATACTTTACAAGACTCAAATATTACATGAAACTGGTTGATATACTTCAGAAGACCTAAAGTTATGATAGGAATATAAAATGTGGCAAAGAAAGAGATTACACAGTTCACTGTAGGTTTCTACTTGATACACAAGTGGCATCAACATATAGACTCATTAGTATAAATCAGAAAGTGTATGATTATGTATGTCACGGGGACATTAAAAACAAACAGTTTCACTTAGGACACTTGCTACAAGTTTTTTAATTAAACATTCACAATAGCTGGACTGCCTCATATAAGCAAAGTGAACACCAAAGCTTAATTTTGCAATTATCTCAGCACTATGAACACATTGCCTAAATGTTGGACATTTAAAGGAGTAACATGATATAACATTTTTCCTATACAACTCTTACCCAATAGCCTATTCATTCTTTTGGGTTTATTTCAGACACAATGAGGTTAACCCTGTCAGACCTGGCACGGCTCCTCTCACTTATGTGGTTAACTACCAACATCCGCATGGTTTACTCATGAATGGATCCACTATGAATATTTCTTTGGAATCGTTAATATTGATATCAACTAGACTCAAGATAGTTAAGATGGTTAAGTGATTGGGAATCTATCAGGTCTGCTTAAACAAACCCACAAACAAACAGGACTAACCAAAACTGCAGACAAGATTTATTTGTAAACAACACATCTTGAGGAGTTGTTACAACAATATTATCAAGCACACAAAATGTTACCTTGGTTATATATTACATGCAGTCATCATCAAAAAAGAAAAAAAAAGGAAAAGAAACGTAGAGACTAATACAAGATGGAGTTGAGCATGTGCAAAAGCAAAACAGATACAATGAAAAAAGCAAAGACAGAAAATAGTACAAGACAATGAAACAAAGAATAGGTTATGTTATTAAGAACTAATTAAGTACAGAGCATGTTTACTATTGTCATGCAGTTGAATTAATCCAAACTAATTCCTGATTATTTATATTTCTGCCAATGACCAAACTGTAAGTAACGAATCCTGGTTTCCATCTACACATCAACAAGACATTATAAATCACTCTTAGATTAAATAACCACTCTATAATCAATCTACTTTTTAATTGAAATATCTCTTGTAAAAGAGTAAATAAAGTTATGGCTAGAATAGGATTCAAACCGGTGACCACCATAAGTCTCTGTTTCCAATCCTGTTCTATCCATGTAATTCTTTGCTCTTTCCATTGTCTAATATTTCCCAGCCAGTTTTTCACTATTTATTCACTTATATAATGAGAAATATCTTATCAAAACAAACAACATCAGGTCGTAGCTATCTTCACACTTTCCTTTTACTGTGCAAACCATTTGCCAAAGAATACGAACACCAGGAAGACAACAGAACCAACAGACACACCAGACAGATGAATATGAATGATACTGAGGCACGATATGGCTATAAATGGAAGGAGATGTGCACAGTACATCCCTATAATATCTGGATAAATAACAAGACCCTCCTTCATTAACATAGTATTATAAAACAAATAATACATGCATTTTCATTACACACCAATGTAAAGTTTCAAACACAAAACAAAACAATTTACAAGATACATTTATTTCCTTCCAAGAGCTAATATCATTTAATAGTTCCCTAAGAGTAGAAGTGAGATAATTTCCACTAAAGTTGGCATCAAGGTGACTACATACACCTCCTAATTTTATAGCTGTTCTATACTCCATATGCATCCTAGCAGCAGTTTGTAGCAGTGTGAACTAGAGCTATGTGATTAATGTATTATCTCAAGATCCTATATATGGATCACAACGCTGACTCGATATCTAAAATACTTTATATCTAACTGGTGGCTTCCAGGTAGATAGATCAGTGGTTTGAGATAGATCAGATAGTGCTGTAATATCAGCACAACTTCTTCATATTTAGTATATGCAAACACAACATAACAATAATAGTCACCAGTCAGGTGGCAATCCAATTGAGATTTACATCTCAATACTAGTCACCAGTCAGGTGGCAATTCAATTGATACTTATATCACAATACTAGTCACCAGTCAGGTGGCAATCCAATTGATATTTATATCACAATAATAGTCACCAGTTAGATGGCAACCCGACTGATACTGTTACATCACAATACTAGTCACAAGTCAGGTGGCAATCCAATTGATACTTATATCACAATAATAGTCACCAGTTAGATGGCAATCCAACTGATACTGTTACATCACAATACTAGTCACCAGTCAGGAGACAATCCAATTGATACTTTTATATTTTCTTCTTACACATACAACATCTGAGAGAAAGTATGTATGTAAAAGTGTGTAAAAGTAAGTTGGCCTGACGTTTCGATCCTAGCAGGGTCTTCTTCAATGGCTAAATGACAAGTAACAGTACAGGCTCTCTAGTGGATAAGCAGTTTGCTAACAGTTTAATTTTATTTTTATTTTTATTTAGAAAGTAGAAATATAAGTTATAGGGTCTGACGTTTCAATCCTAACAGGACCTTCTTCAAAGGCAACCTGAAATGAAAACAGATTAAGGACACATTTCAACTAGACAGATGGACAGACAACTAAATTGGACCAATGACCAATGAATAGAGTAAACGAAGATGAAACAATGGAGATGAAAAGGCTATGAAGTTAAACCGGGCAGTGGGGAGTAACAATGTGAATTACTATTCGTTGACTATGTCTTTCTTTGTATAGTGGATCATTTGACAGCCTGCAATTTCATCTAAATACTTTAAGAGGAAGTTAATTCATACTTTTGAATTAAGAAAGACAAAGAGAAGCTGCTGACACACATCTTATTACTAAAATAACTTTAACTCCTACTATGACCCATTTAACAAAATACATACACATACATACACACACATACATGGGAGGGTGGTCATTCTTATGTAACATTTCTCAGCACAAGCACACACAAAATGCATTACTGGTAAACTTGGTGACAAAATCTTCTTGCAGCCTACAAATGATATGGCTGTCTTTTGCTGTCAAGAAATGTATTTTGTAGAACTATTCCTTTATCATTGATGTTACATTCTGCATTATTTGTTCAGGTAAAGGAGAGGTAGTCCTGCTGTTGGTCAAATAATAAGAACTTCAATTCACCCAAATCAATGTACTTTAAGAAAAGATTAATGATTTAGACTAAATACTTGATGAAGAACTAAATATTGATAACCTAAAAGACACACACTAACACACTGACAATCTGAAGGGTAGAAAACATTTGATATGCAAACACCACAAGGATCATCAAGAGAACATTGCTTTTCTATCCCCAAAACCAATCAAGGTAGCTACACTTAATCAGCAAATCATGGAGATTCATACAGACAAGAATAGTCATTTTGATATCTTAATATAGACTCCAACAGCCCAAACTAATGAAATCATGAAAGATCTTTAAAAAATAATACACTTAAATTGAAAGCTTACAAAAACATATACTGAGGCTATAACTTATTTGTAGAAATCAACCGTAGACTAAAATCTCTTGATAAATGAAAAGAAATGCTGTACCAATTTTATCAAGATCTGTGGATATGAGAACAAGTCAAGTGCGGACTGGTCTAGATGTACCAAGAAGATGAAATAAGAAGCAACAGCCAATACAATCATCCAGCTACATGAGATAAAACATCAAGATTGTAGAACTATGAAGCTTTCCCATCAAGTCCTCCCGGCATACACAGTTAATGAGAAATTTACCTTTGATAGTCTTTATATTGTTGTAAGTGCTATATATGCTTTGAAAGGGGGAAAAATAACACATATTTAGATTACTTTACAATGTATACCTTTTCAGATTTCCTATGAGTAAATAAATGCAAAAAATAAAGAAAACAATTAAAATAAAGAAGGAAAGCAATTCAATACAAATCCGAATTGTTTTATGGACTGGGTTAATAATTTACTTCCAGACCAAAAGAATCACATACACATAACGCTTTTGTTCGGTGGATTCAAATATCTTTATACAGCCTTGAAACACCCAACCATAAAATATTGCTGTTTATTAACTCTTTCTGAAAGGCATCTACATCATTATGTGTCTTGTTCTTTTTATTCACTAGTTCTTTGCACTGTTAAGTACATGAACTGATGATATCATGGCTCATTCCTGGCAGTAATTCACATTCAATTCCCAGCATGCAGCAGTCCACCAACAGTAGTATTTAAACCAATGAAACAGTGGCCACGTTATGGAATCAATCAATCCTATCCATGAAGTGATCAACTCAGGTACTGCTGACGGTGCAGGATCTGACATATGAAATTACGCAGACCGATCCATATTTCTTTCGACCCATTGCACATCAGCCCGTACGTGGAGCTGGACTATTAGAGAGGCACTGAACAGGATGATCTCACATCTCGAGGGGATTGGACTACCACAGAAAACGGCTCCGTAGAGCAAATTCAAAATCTGTGGATACATTACCACAAATTCACCTTTTGAATAGAGATGTGAAGGCACAATGGATACTACTAGAAACATGAAATGAAGACAAGAACCGCACTCAGAGATGTCAGAGATGAGCTTGGCATCAGCAGCTTTATGAGGTCACTATGCACCCTGAGGAGACAGCCACGTCATGTTCTTTAGTTCCCATTGTTGTGAGAGGTGACCATTACAAGGTTTAACAGAAGGTTCATCGTGAGCCTTTTCTGATGTATCCAAACATAACCCACTGCTGTGCTTAATTTCTTTTGTCTGCAAATGAAAACAATGTCAAGTTAAAGTTGTCAGTTTGATATTAGAGTTGACAAAGTGGACTTTTTTCATATTATGTTCAAAGTTAGTCATGTCGCATAGATTAATATGTATGAAGAGAAGGGAAAAGTAACATTTATTTCAGGCAAGGAACAGATCTAGGTCTGTACAACTGCACACAGAAAGTAGACTTGATGGTCTCTCATTAATGAGGTACAGTACCGCCCAGATTAAATCGGCCGTGGCATCGTGTATCGTGATGCCCTTATCGTTTTCTATCGTGAAACCTGAATACTGTAAAGTTTTGTAAACGCTACAACTAACGATAGCAAACATGACTGCTACATTCACGCTAATACGTAATATCGTGATTTCAAGCTGAGCGCGTCACGATTCGTAACTTCGTTTGGGCTTTGGGTTTTTATTATTCATGCTATTTCGTTAAGTCGTAATATCGTGTATCAGGAAGTTCCTACTCTACTGTGCGAGAATCGATCTTTACAGGAGTTTCGCCTTGAAAACTTTTTGAAGTCAGCTCACAACTTACATATTTTATTTTTTATTTAACAACAGTAACGTTACGTACGGATTACGACTTTTTTGTTAGTTGTAGAGGTTATGTTCCACGGAGGATAAGTTACTTTGAATAGTTGGCAACATTTTGAAGAAATAATAAAGTATTACTAAGCCTTTGTGTTAAGTTTTTATATAATTTATCGTTGGTTCCAACAGAATGAAAAGGAAAAAAATTCCACCCAACAACTTTGAAGCAGGGCCGGTTAAAAACAAAACATGTTTCTCGTCCGCGCAAGGGGCCTCCCTTTTCCTGATTCCCGAGTCTCTTTTCGGATTACAAGAAATCTAAGTATCCTTCAAAATGATTTTGTAAAGGTTGCCACATATTCCAAACTAGTAGCGCATGAAAAGAAGAAAGATGGCAGCCCGTTTTTTTTCAGATATCAGTTCGAGAAACATGTATTTTATTTGGATAATAGAACAACTTTCTTTAATGTGATTAAATTAATATTTTCCTACCCTAGCTATATTTGATAAAACCTTCATGAAAACCGACTTTTTTGAAAATGGATTTTGAAGCTCAGTCAACAATTTAAAAAATGCTTACCGTTAAATACTGGCGTCAAAAAAAACATTTCGTATTTATTCCAATAAAGATCCACAAAGGATAAAAATGCTAAGTAGAGCTTACTAAAGAGAAATAGAAACTGCATGTACATGATGTACATGGTCATTTTAAGTATCCAAATACTATACAAAGAGATCGAGTTCACCGAAACACCCATTTTCCCTACCACCTGAGGAAAACCGTCTTTTATAAATTATAGTACCATACAGTACTTTACATTTGATACAAAAGTTACTTCTACAACAGCTTCCCAAAATTTGTATGTGTCGCAATAGGTTAAGTTTTAACCGCACAGCAGAGTACCATTAATAATTTGCATATTACACCAAAAGTTACACTCGGCGTCCAGATGGCGGGAAAATGTACCATCATGTACAATGTGTTGTGTCGTTCCCATAGTGCAATGAACTTGGGCAAGTTCGAATGTCGATGACCTACTTATGTTCCGTGACCAATGTCAATGGGAATTATGTGTGTAAAAACTCGTGTTTTTCCATGTGTTATATATATAGAAGTTTTACGTAAGCGGAGTGAATTTCGGGGCGGCTCGTTGATTGTGAGGAAGCACTTATCTAAGCATCAATATTTGTGAAAATATCGTAAGGTTTTTTTATCTTCAGAAAA
>JAIPMN010007656.1:0-32115 GCA_020650975.1 Apostichopus californicus
CGGAACCAGACAGTTCCGGACACTTTCAGACGTTTTCGGACGTTTTCAGACGTTTTCGGACGTTTTGAAATCGGACGACTAGGTCAACCTCGACGGAACACCACTGTATATTGTACTGTACTATATTGTACTGTACTATATTGTAATGTACTGCACCCTGATGTACTGTACTACATTGTACTGCACTGTACTATATTGTTCTCTGTTCTTCTGTACTGTACTATCTTGTACAGTACAGTGCAGTTTAATGTTTTGTACTGTAGAATAATGTACTGCACTAAATGTATTGCATAGTATTGCATTTGTTATGTTAGGCATAGGTGTTACACTGCAAGGTCAATATAAACTAGTTCATTGCATCATTTCCTATGATGCTGTACTTCTGTTACAAACAATACCATGTTGTCTCTAAATCACCATCAGACATTGTCACGAGGAGTAAATCATTTCTAATCCACTTGCATCTTATTCTCATCTATGTCCGCTGAACCTTTTTCTTCTTTCCATCTAGCGTTGACAATATAACATTTACCATTTGTCTCCTTTTCTCAAACCTTCTAGACGCATTCTCTCTTCAGTAATTAAGAACTAAATCTTAAGACCTTTTTTCAATGTTCAATATTTGTGCAGGGCATCCAAGTCGATTAAATGGTACGAAACACCGGCTCATGAAAAGAGACCAGCTTTGTACAAAGGACACCTGGAGATCACCGATGGGACTCCGGCCGATACTTTCCTTGACATGAGCGTGAGTAAATCATGCACCATATTCTACAGGTCATGCATTCGTCATGGATAGTTTTCTGCCGTTAAGAAGCTAGTATTGTCGAGGAGATGTGAGGTTTGCGAGGTTTATTTCGTCACATACCAGAGGTGGATGTCATGTGTTTACCCATCGTGGTTCATATTTGAGGTGTTATTGCCTTATTTTACAGTACCGTGAGTTATTGTATCATTATTTATAATATGTGTGTGCAGTAGTATATATCATTATTTGTAATATGTGTGCAGTAGTATATGTATGAGTGACAGGTTACATTGTCTCCAGTTTTATTCATTATATTATTCCAATCAGTTTTCTCTTGCAATCCCTTAGTGTCTTCTGCCACATTTTGATTAATTAGTATCAATTTATATAATAATAGTAATTAGTATTGTGGCTCCTAACTGGTGCCGCCCCCCATCCCGATTAAAGAAATTGCTATTTAAAGAACCACAACCACTTAAAGGCATTGAAGACTCGCCCCAAACCGCGTGCGGCCATCTGAAAAGTTAACTTTCTGTTGCTTGCAAGTGACGTTTTGTTCGTGTCGCTACAAAATGCAGACAGTAATGAAATGTGATACCTTGTTATCTTTAGCTGGACCTGAGATGTCCATCGCTGTATTGTTTGTATACTGTGCTGTGGGTATTGACCGCAGCTGTATGTACTGACTGTACACTAGTGTCTAATTACCGTCGGTAGCAAGCTGTGTGTGTACTTTCTGGGATCGATGGTGGTGTTTAACACTTCTGTTACACCTCCTTCAAAACTTGATCAGATTACCGGCATTAGACGTTTCTTTTTGCGCGAGTCTTCACACCCTTGAAAGGGTTAGGTAGCTCAGTTGATAATGCAAAGGGCCTGTATCCTTGAGGTTATTGGCTCAAATCCTGCTCTTGGCAAGAATATCTCTGCTCTATTTCAAGTTTTTAAGTTCCTCGGTCAGTTTTCCAGTCATTCAGTTACTCGTATACATCTCTCTATTATTATCTTGTGTGAATGAACTTTAATTTATTGTTTTCCTCTTTGAAATGTCTGTGATGACACAGGAGTGGACTAAAGGTGTGATATTTGTGAACGGTTTCAACCTCGGACGATATTGGAATGTGGGCCCTCAGTGGACGTACTATTTACCGGGACCCCTCCTCCACGCCGGCAAGAATGAAGTGAGGATTCCAATTTTTATTTTTTTTTATTTATTCTATATTTGAAGTTATCTCGAAGGTTAGATGCCTGCAATTGTGGCATAAATTCTGTCGCGATGAAATACGCTAGAACAGAAACTGTTCTATCGAGCTGAAACTTGTCATAGCAGATGTTTATATATTTTTAATATTTTGGTAATATTTTTGTGAATATGTTGTTTCCACTCAAAACTTCAAAGCTATCAGTGATTTTGGGTCAAAGACCTACCACACTTTGAAGCAGAGGTAGCAAGCCTAGCCTTCTTTACATATATATCTTCGTTTTGTTTTGCAGATTATAATCTTTGAACAAGATCAAAGCGCTGCTGCTCTGAAATTTTCGGACAAGCACGATCTAGGAACGGTCGTTCGCGTCCGGAACGACGAAGATATCGACCCAGCATTATGAGATGGCACCTTAAGGTTACCGTAGCGACTGGGCAAACTATGTTCTGCCAGTCAGGGAAAAATTGTGACAACTTCATAGAACATGGTCAAAACACTTTTTTTGACTCCTTTTTTTCTTTCTCAAAGACAATAATAAGTTCTTTGTAGAATGACACTTGGAATATAAAATATAGTTTTACAAATTTGTAGAAATATCGGTTAAAAACTGAGAATTTCTTATATCCCACCCACAAATAGGCCATACTTTCTCTTTTTGGTCGGCTTCAAAGACAATAATAAGTTCTCTGTAGAATGACATTTGGAATATAAAAATATAGTTTTACAAATTTGTAGAAATATTGGTTAAAAACTGAGAATTTCTTATACCCCACCACAAATAGGCCTTACTTTTCTGCTTTAAAATTAACTCCCTTATTGGCAGAGCTATGAAAATTTGCTCACTAGCAATAATTTGTTAGATATTCGGTATTTTTTTAACTATTTTGAAACCCTGCTTTTGCAAAATTAACATCCAATTGTCAATATATTACCTTCCTTTTCTGAACCAGTTAAGTCTTATGCGCTGTTGGGTAGTAGTTTTGATAGCATTTTATATCCAATCAGGAAGAATTGTTTTCCAATAAGCCAAGTTCTCAAATGAAACTGTAATCATAAATTGGTTTGGTATCTCTACGGCACACATACCCCGACTGGTGCTGTGCACACTTACCACCTGTGTGCAGTGTACACGTACCGCCTGTGTGCAGTGCACACTTACCACCTGTGTGCAGTGCACACGCACTGCCTGTGATGCTGTGCACATACCCACACATGATAGTGACACTGCACACATACTGACAGTGACTCAGGATGCACACATGATAGTGACACTGTGCACACAAACTGAATGAGACTCAGGGTGCACACATGATAGTGACACTATACACATACTGACAGTGACTCAGGGTGCTCACATGATAGTGACACTGTGCTCACATACTGACAGTGACTCAGGGTGCTCACATGATAGTGACACTGCACACATACTGACAGTGACTCAGGGTGCACACATGATAGTGACACTATACACATACTGACAGTGACTCAGCGTGCTCACATGATAGTGACACTGTGCTCACATACTGACAGTGACTCAGGGTGCACACATGATAGTGATACTGTGTTCACATACTGACAGTGACTCAGGGTGCTCACATGATAGTGACACTGTGCTCACATACTGACAGTGACTCAGGGTGCTCACATGATAGTGACACTGTGCACACATACTGACAGTGACTCAGGGTGCACACATGATAGTGACACTATACACATACTGACAGTGACTCAGCGTGCTCACATGATAGTGACACTGTGCTCACATACTGACAGTGACTCAGGGTGCACACATGATAGTGATACTGTGCACACATACTGTACTGACAGTGACTCAGGGTGCTTACATGATAGTGACATTGCTCACATACTGACAGGGTGCACACATACTGACAGTGACTCAGGGTGCACATCTGAAAGTGATACTGTGCACACATACTGTACTGACAGTGACTCAGGGTGCACACATAATAGTGACTCAGGATGCACACATACTAACAGTGGCTCAGGATGTACATACTGACTGATATGATTGCAGCTAGTGATGCTGGACTTGTGTACAGATGGTGATGTCATGCAAAGACACCGTCAGACGAAAGGGCTCTGTTTCCATCTGGGCTCATTGATATAAAAGTTTGCTGCATTAACCCCCTAACTTCAAATTATCATCATATTGAGTAACGTAAACTTTTGTGAAGTGAATATTAAAATTCACCTGTGTTTGCTTTCTGAGAGCTCTCTGTATCAGCTCTGTAATTATATCAAAGATGGCTGTAAGCCTTTCAACCTTAATTATTATTAATAAATTTATAACAAAAAATTATATTCTGTTGGTAGTAATTATGATTTTTTACATATAGACTTGTTTGTGTTGATATTAATGTGATTGTTAGAAATTACTTGGATTTATGGTTCAAGCTCTCAGGATATCTTGTAAATGTCAAACCATTTTCAAAATTGTTATCGAAGAACCAACCGAGTTAGGTTTAGAAAATATATAATTTTTTTTTTTATGTATGCTTCGTTTCTTGTGTTTGATTCGGTATTTGAAGTCAGTGTTTCTGTCTTGGGTTTTAGTGCTTCAGATACTAAAAGGCTGTTTGCTGTTTATATAAACAGGAAATTAAAAAAAAATATGTAATTTAAATTCAGAGTAGTGGCAAAAACCTGTGCCTGCACATCGAGACAATAAAAGTTACAGAAAAGTTACACCTCTTTTGAGGCCGTTTGTGATAACAGTAATTTGCTTTTTCTACAATCGCTCATCAGTACAGATGTGGAGGGACATTTTTAAACTGACGTAGTTTGTTATTTATACGATAATTCAAATAGCGTTCTGTAATCGTCACTCATTGCTATACAAACCAAAGGTTATGTAGTGTCTTTGTGATTACGTGAATTTATGTTCCTGCGATCACTCGTTAGTAAAAGCGTAACATTTTCATTAGGCATTTTTTGTGTGATTACAGTCAGTTTTGTTGCTGAAGTCACTTTATCAAAACAAACTGATGTTGGTATGGTTACTTTTAATATGGTTACAGGTTATCTGTGTTTTTATACAGTCGCTCATCGGTACAAATTAAAACCATCTGTTGGACTTTAGCTCGTTTGTGATTACAGTAAATTAAATAGTGTTCTGTAATCATTGCTCTTTGTATTGTACATACGAAGTAGTAAGTCTCCTTGTGATTACATAAAACATTACTGTTAGTTATCTATAAGTGGCAGACTGAATGTGCTCTGACAGTTTTATATTAGTAGAGAGACTTTTATTGTGTCCATATACTGGTTCACTAATATGCTAGCATAGTTGTATGTACAAGTACTTAGTCCCTCATGTTTTTGCATGCTCGTTGTCATTCTCGGGGAAATTTGGAAAGCTAGTTTTTTATGCTAGATTTGATGCTCAAATTCATGCAATTCTTCAGTGGCGTAACTAGGCCATTGCCGCCGATGGGAATACCCGGGGCTTGGGCCCAAGAGGTTCTGGTGCCAAAGGACCTAAAAAATATTACCACCGATCTCGGCTGTTGGCATGTCTTAAAATCAGTAAATTCTACTCATTTTATTTAAAATTATTAAAATTAGAATTTATTTAAATCCTGCGCAGTAGGGTTGTTAAAGTTTTCTCTCTCCCTCCGATAGCCACCAAAATGTGGGTAAATTAAACAAAATCCTGTCCTGGACAGATAAAGACCGAGAGTGTGCCGCATAACTATGCATCTAGATGGTGTCAAATATCGAAAAAATTCTCACCCAAGCCCAACAATGGTTTACAATTCAGGTGAATGGGGACTCTCATTTGGTGGAGGTGGGGGCATCTTCTATTACTGCAATAAGCCCAGGATCACTCTTTGCTATGCCACCAGGTAGTTTCTTGTAGTTTAGGCTCATGCTAAGGGGTGTTCTGCTTGCAAGCATAAATAGCAGAAGCAATGCAAATTATTAAGAAATGCAATAAAAAATTAGCCAGGTGATTGAAACTTCAAGAGTAAAACAAAATCCTGAAGCCTGCTCGGAGTTTTCGATTTGTGACATCTGTGTTCTACATCATGTTTCTATGCATCTTTTTCTTCCACTTTTTAAGAAATTTCGGGTAAAATATTACTTAAAATTCTATCTTTTCTTACTCTGACACGTTATTAAATACAAGTTACTAACGCTTCGCTTTCTCCCGCTGTTTTACAAAATCGTTAACATAGTTGCTGGTTTGTGATTGAATTTAATCCAATAATCTGATATTTTGTGATTATGTTTTGAATTTGGAAAAGATTCCATTACGTGTGAAATTAGATATTTTTTTCTCGTCACTTTGGTATTTTCTGTGCATTGTCTGTACTCTGTTTGCTTGTAGAATCGCAAAAGGTTTTTATATTTCAAAGTCAGCTACATAATAATAAAAATAATAATAATAATACTTATTTATACATATAGCGCATTATACCGGCGGTCTCAATGCGCTTTACAGGAAACAAAATGAGTACAAAAATACAGCAAATAGGAAAAAAAACTTAAAGAAAAAAGAAAGGATCGGAAAAATGACAAGGTCCAAATGAGCGAGCGATTTGTGAAATGAGATTGTATCCAATTGAGAGTAATGCCTTCAAAACCAAACTCAGTGTGCAGCCAGCCTATCAAACAGAATTTGGTGGTCGAAAGTGTCAAAGGTCACACTAAGGTCGATGAGGACGAGAAGGTTGTCAGTGGTAAGGAGCAGATGGTTATAGATGCGTAACAGGGCAGTTTGCGTTGAATGATTTATTTTCGGTGGTAGATTGAAGGCAGTTTTGCTACATGATAGCATTTTGTTTTCCCTATTTGTAAGAGTTTTTTGTGTGAGTTTTCCCACTTTACCAAGCATGTCAAAGGAAATTTGAAGATAATTTGAACCACAACTTGAAATCAATTCTAAAGGAAAATCATAATTCATTTTCTCAAAATGTACAAACATGAGGGGAATGGGTTAGAGAGAGGGGAAAAAAAGGGGGGGAAAGGAATTTTGACATATGATGGTTTAACTTTAAAGGATTGTTTTATAAAACTTGACAATCATTATAGTCAGTTTGAGATTGGTATTGACACACTTTTCGACCAGGATCCGAATAGCAAGTTAACTTTATAGTAAAGTCATGTGATGTGAAGTTCTGTGTTAATCTGTGTTTACATAGTAGAACTTTCCCACGTCCCCTCTTGGCATCGTTAGTTAGTTCATTAACAAGAAAACTAATAAGTGTGCTCTCCATCCAACTCAAGTTCTGTGGTATTTTGCTTTGATTATCAATCAATTTAAAATTTTCACTTCTCCCATATTTTTTTTTTTTTTTTGGTGCAATTGTTTTTTCATGAACTATAAATATAATAAAGTCTTGGTGATTTCTCATAATATTTATTGCAAAGTAATTTTTTTCAGTTTTGAAGTCTGTTTCTGAATATCAGATTGTAAATGAAAGTGATACGCTGTATCCTCAACCCACTATAAAGAAGATAAGGTCGAAGCAGGGACCTGGCATTGGCTAGTGCAACGTGGGAAGGGACGGTGTCATGCCCCCTCCCCCCACCTCCCATCGTCAATTGAGCTGAAATTGTTCAATCTGGGAAAGTTTTGCATCCAACTGGGCAACATGACCTCTGCTAAGGGTACACCCATCCCCTCCCCCACGTAAATCAGTCAGGGCAAGTTATAATATATTCTCCCAACCCCCCTCCCAGGGGAGGTTATGGAAATGTTTTTGTGCCAAGATCCTGTCCATGACTCGATAAAAGTGCTCCATAAATATGTGGTGTGTAAGACAGACACTGATAATCTAGACAAATATGAGGGGGGTGAAGTATTAGTAGGAACATTTTCATTGTGGAAGTTTTCATACTAAACCCTGCTGTGTTGAAGGGGGGGGGGGGGGTGGGGGGGGGGGGGTTGGGGGTTGGAATAGCAGGTGGTGAAAGCAGGTATTCTTAGAGGTAGAGAGTGGATACTAAGGTATTGATAGGAAGATATTTTCTTTGTGGAACTTTGAATTATGGACCAAACGACTACTCTTAAACAAGCCTTGGGGGAGGTGGGAGGGATTTCAGTCTAGGGTATTTAAAGAGTGAACTGGGGTCATCCTGTTCTATATCAGGGCATCTGTGGTGATCAAAAACTACTATGGGACTAAATAGTTGTTATAATTATTAACTTTATAAAACAACCTAATACAAGAAAACACAAAATAGCAAGACATTTATTTTCTGTTTATATATCCCTTGATTACACATTTATTAAACTGCTTGTATAGAGATTTCAGCTCAAGAAAAGATACGCAACCGATATTTGCTTGTCTTGATTAAGGTAATTGTCTACTTGCAAATTTTATGAAGAACACAAAAAGTATTTGAAGAGGCAAATTAAAACATTTGCCACTTGACAGTGTGTTTTATAATGTTTGCCTTCAAACTTCTTCAGAAAGTGTCTACGGGAGAGAAGTAGTCAGTAATTCTTTACACGTTGGTTCCCGTGATGCTTTAAGGTCGTCAGTGCTGGCCCAAAATGTGCTAGAAAGAGACCAATTGAGGTCACTTATACGCCAACATCCAGAAGCAATTGTAAACACTAAGACCCTCAAACCATTTCTCTTCCTCGCTGAGACATTTAATTTGTCTCTTAAATCTAACACTTCCTCAATGTTTGGAAGTAATCTGGGGATCCAGGACCATCAGATAAAAAGACCTTCAAGGTTTTCGAAAACTTAAATTTGCTGAAAATTTGGGACCAATATCGACCGACTTTTACTGCCATCTTTCTGTCATTGCCACCTACGTAAGGTTGCCAACTGTCACGGTTTGGCTGTGACGTCACAGATTTTGAGCCTACCCCTTTACCCAATGCCTTTGTCACATATTTATGAAGCATGTCACGAAAAAGCTTCTCACCAGTACTGTATGGCGTCTAATAAAATTAAGAATTAAACGAAGGATTTTCATCGCACTTTGTCTTGGCGGATTTACCTTCTTTATTTCTTTTTTTTATTCATTTGAATAAGAACTGCATCGTGAGTAATCTAGAAAGTTCAGCGACACCATTGTTGTTACTACATGTACATGTTTTTTTTACTGGAGGTGCCATTTCTGAGCATCTTTGGGTAGGGCTGTTTTTTACCCCCAAAAAATGAATTCTCAGGGTGGGATTAATTCGCTACAGTACAGATGGTCGTTCTCTCACGTTTTGCTCGTGAAGAGTTGGCAGCCCTACACATTTACATAACATAAATGCATACATCCTTATGAAAATTCCACTCTTTTTTTTATTAATCTATTAAGCTATTTAATGAAATGATTGGTTACGGTTACTGTTTCCTTAAAACTTGTGAAAGAGTCTGGGTACACTTTGGATAATTACAGAAGAAAAAACCAAAAGAAAATGAAAAATGAGACATATAGTAAGTTATATCAAAATAAACAACACAGAAATATTTTTGAATATTACATAAAAACTACCGTTGGACCCCCCAAAAAGAATAGCAACAAAAAAAATGACACTAATTTACATATTTCAAAGTGTGATGTCATACATAGACAACACTGACAACACATCAAACTGTCTAAATTTTTCGTTCTTTTACAACGATGCAAGGAGTCACCCCTACATAATTAGAATCACTGTTTCAATTTGTGGTGAAGTCCCTTTCAGCACACAATCACCAACATAAAAAACCATCCCATCCACAAAATTTCAACTAATGTATTTTCCAAGGTTGTTATTTATTAATTTTTGGGGGAAAAATTTAATTCAAGTTTTTTTAATTTTTTTTTTTAAATTTTGTATTTCGTTTGTCATTTCAAAAATACAAACAAAGCCAGCTGTGGATGTAGTCCGTGAATGACAATGACAATGCACTCATCCGAATATTGCGAATAAACTGTAAAACATTTGAAATCTCAACAACAGAAGAATTAAGCTATAAAACTGGGAGTTGGATGAATGTGCTTCGTTTCAAATGCTTTGTTTTGTACGTTTATTTTTAAATTCTCAGCCTTTGTTATCCATTTAAAGAACAAAATAATGAAATCAACTTATAATTGACTACTTTATTACTAACCCTACTTTGTCATTGTCATTTGTACCCCCCCAAAAAAGGCAAAAAATTAAAATAAAGAAAACAACATCAGAATGAATATAATGAGTACAATCATATACTTTTATAATTTAATTTAGGAGGAAAATACATTGTTTGTTATAACGTAAGAAAATGTATTATATGTGCAGACTTTTTCATAAATCCAAAGAGAGGTGTCTCATCCCCCCTCTCCCCCCCCCCCTTCCCAAGAAACTGCTAAAAAAACATACAATTTCAATATTTCTGGAAGCCATCTATCAGTATCATAAACAATTACAAAATCGGTGGCTTCCGTTTCTACTTTGGCACCTTTACAGAGAAAATACGACACAAGATGGCAAGAAAAGATTGAACGGAGATACTTGAGTCTGAACACGAAGGCACTTAACTTGTAGGACATACATGTACAATAAAAGATGAGAGTATGTTATAAACAAACAGGCAATGCATGATATATATTAATTGTTAATTCCCATTTCAGAGTGAATGTGGTGTATTTATAAAGTGCATTATAACATGGGTAAAATACATTAGCTAAACAGCCTCTCAGGGTGCATATGGAAAACCATAAGCGAATACAAAATGTATTTTTATCATTTTAGAAATATAGTAGTGGAAGAGGGAGGCAAATATCCCCTCCCCCTCCCACTGAGATATATATATATATTTTTGGGGGGGCGGGGGGGTGGGGGAGGGACTAAAATTAGTTGCAAACATATCGTAACATAGGTATAGTATATCTACATAGTGGACTAATTCCAACACATTTTGTGTGTATTGGCATAGCTTACATTTTACAGATGGTCCCTATTTTATAGTTAACTGATACTTGCCTAGTACCCAGGCCCCCATCTCCCTGACCCCCCACCCCTTTCACCCCCACCCCTTTCACCCCAATCCCTCCATCACTGCTGTCTATATGTATTTGGTCCTCACTGAATAAATAGTAATTCAACAGTTAAGGAACTATATAGATTTATATGTTTTATTCAGTATACAGTAGAACGTGCATGTATAAGAAAAAAACATTACTTTAAGATACCATGCAACAAGCTATTATGTTGGCAAAAATCCAGTTTTTGGTTCAAAACGTGGTAGAAAAGAATATTAAATAAACCATTGATCTAGCATTTCTCCATTTACGAGAGATCAGGAATGCTTGAGATAAGTTACAAAATTGCGTGATTTTCATATAAAAGTTTGTACCAGGTGTGGTGTAAAACTATGCTAAACACTATAGTGGTACTAGGTCTTGACCATAACACATTGACCTAGTAGAAGTCTTTTAGCATATATAATTAAGTCAAAGCTGAACATCTATAACAGTAAAATAAAATAAAACAATTTGCGACAGTCGGTTCACAAGGAAAACAAAAACAAAAACACTTACAGTACTATTCTAGTCTCCACAAATAACATCAAATTAAACTGATAAATCGTCATAAATACCAAGATCCTTTCGAACTTTTAAGAGTGTGATTCGAACAATTGGCAAGACCATTCATACAATAGGTCCATACAGAGAATATACTCATATGGACAATAGGTCCAAACAAACAAAAGGTTGATACAGAGAATATGTTCATACAGACAATGGATTCTACATAGAATATGTTCATACAGACAATAGGTCCAAACAAACAATAGGTCTATACAGAGAATAAATTTGTACAGACAATGGAACCCTACATTAAAATATGTTCATATGGACAATAGGTCCAAACAAACAATAGGTTTATATAGAGAATAAATTCGTACAGACAATGGAACCACACATTCGAATATGTTCATATGGAAAATAGGTCCAAACAAACAACAGAGAATGCATTCATACAGACAATGGAACCCTACATTAAAATATGTTCATATAGACAATAGGTCCAAACAAACAATAGGACCATACAGAGAATAAATTTGTACAGACAATGGAACCCTACATTAAAATATCTTCATATGGACAATAGGTCCAAACAAACAATAGGTCCATACAGAGAATGCATTCCTAAGGACAATGGAACCACACATTACAATTGGTTCATAGAGACAATAGGTCCAAACAAACAATAGTTCCATACAATCACCAGGTGCATACAAACAATACAGTAGGTTCTGGAAAACAATACTGTAAGCCTGAAAACGAAAGGAATGAAAGACAAAACGTTGTAGTGACACCTTTAAGGGTCATTACAAGACTATAAAGTGTTTCCTCTAAAATATCAGCTGAAGAGATAAACAGGGTTTGAAAAATGTAATAAAAATCTTTCTGAATGAAAACTATAAATATTTTATGTGAACATTCAGGTCAAAGGTTATACCAGTAGAAATAATCTTCCATCTGAAACAGTGAGCCTTTGTATTATGTTGTGTAATTAGATGATGTCAAAGGTCATTTGGGAGTTTGCTATTTCATACAGCTGAGCTGTATAGAACAAGTTTGTACCCCATCACGATGACGAATTATAATTGCTTAATTCTATCACTTTCTGCCCTACTTTCTGCCGTGGCAATCAGTGAGGTTTATCTCTAAAACTCATAATTTGACTTTCAAACCCAAAATAAAACAACTGAACACAAATTTTTTTGTGAGTGTAGGATATCGGTTAAATTGCACATAAAATAACAACAACGAAAAAAAATGAGGGAAAAAAAGAAAATTATTAAAAAAACAAAAAATGCTAAATTAATTTTTCTGCCAAACTACAAAACATAAAAGTATAATGCTGCTTGTGAATAAGGAAGGATATTACATGTTTTAAATAAAACATTCCAATTTTTTAGGGCGTACCAGTGCTGTTATTTCTAAAGCGGTACTAATGCTCCTTACTACAAATCCAAATTACATTAGGAGGCACTGTGTCGAAAAGAAAAAAGCCGTAACAGCTCTCGTTTTGTCCTTAGGTCAACTTTTATGATTTCTCCTCTTTGAAACATATTTGACCAACTTGGAAACTTTTATGGCTCAGAATATTTGGACAGATCTTAAACAGAAACAAAAAAGAATACTGAGGTAAATAAACTAACTCCAATTAATAAACTGCGATATTTTTCAGAATGATTCTAAACAAGAGTATGCATCTCACATATGAAATATTTTGTCAACTACATAAACAAGTCTAACAAACAAACATCTCCCAAATCATTTCAGAAATAATTGTTTGTACAAAATCTTTACATAAATCAGGGTGCGGTATATGTTGTGCATAATTGCTACTCAATATGCCAAATATCTAGCTAAAATTGTAAACGCAGCAATCTATGAATCTTCAAAGTGCACTTTCACTTACAGAGCTTGCTGTGTTTTAACATCGTAAAGAGTTTCCTCTCAAGTAACTAGCTCTATATTAGAAGAAATTTTGATTTCTATCTTCTAAATTAATAAACTGTAAAACAATCTGGAATAATCAAATCACGACCCAACTGAGATTAAAATTCTTTCATTTCAAAAGCGGGCTGTTTGTTCATCTTCTACTCTTCTTCGTCCTCTAGCTCCGTGCTGCTCAGTTCGTTGTGCTGCCTGGTGTAGTCCGCCTCACTCTGACAGTAACGTTGACATTTCAGATGTATGTACATGATCACCACCGGTGTGAAACACAGTATGCAGATGGTAAGCATGATATAACCTACAATCTCCATGGCGTTGGCTCTCCCAGAGCCTCGATCAAAGCCGCAGTCCGAGGCGTCTACAGTGTGGAATGTGAAATGTAAAGAGGCTAGGTTTATGATGGATAATGATGCTATGTTATGCATTATGTTGTACATTACCTTTTGTTCTGCATCATGTTATACATTATGTTAGGTTATGCATGTTGTACTGTGTTGTGCTGTGCTATTTTATGTTATGCATTATGTTATGCATTATGTTATGCATTATGTTATGCATTATGTTATGTTATACATTATGTTAGGTTATATTATGCATGTTGTGTTGTGTTGTGCTGCTGTGCTATGTTATTTTATGCACTATGTTATGCATTATGTTATGTTATACATTATGTTAGGTTATGTTATGCATGTTGTTGTGTTATGTTGTGCTGTGTTGTGTTATGTTGTGCTGCTGTGCTATGTTATGCATTATGTTATGCAATATGTTATGCATTATGTTAGGCAATATGTTATGTATATGATTATGTTAGGTTATGTTTTGCATGTTGTGTTGTGTTGTGTTGTGTTGTGCTTTGTTATGTTGTACTGTGCTGCTGTGCTATGTTATGCATTATGGTATGCATTATGGTGTGTATTTTGTTAGGTTATGTTATGTTATGCATGTTGTGGTGTATTGTGTTGTGTTGTGCTGCTGTGATATGTTATGTTATGCATCATGTTATGTTATGTTATGTTATGTTATGTTATGTTATGTTATGTTATGTTATGTTTTGTCATGTTATGTGAAGTGATGTGATGCCATGGGATGTGAAGTCATGTGATACCATGTGATGTGATAGGATATCACACCATATCATGTTATCAGTTACAACCTGGAAGCAACCTGGTATGTTGCAATGTTGTATTTATGCTAACAGCTGAATGTACTGGATTAGGTAATGAACAGACCACCACACTTTAATTTGCAATATTGAAATATTTAGTAAATGCAGGCTAACGTCAGAATATTAAGATGGTCGTGATCATTACTTTAGACTGATACAACACAGACGAGAAACGGTTTGTCACACCTCACTTCAACGTGTAATATCTACCAGTGACAAAAAAACAACAACACTGTCCCCCAAATGCCATTGGTTCCTGAAAGACATCCGCTACAATGTATTAGCCCACCTTAGTCTGAGTCGTCTCTGTTGCAAAATATCAAATTAAATCCTCCACCAAAAACTGGCATACTTTTTACAAGACATTGTCCCTGATAGTAACAGAATGTTTTCAGGAGATCCAAATTGACTATTTACCACTGCTTCACAGCATCAAAGACAGTTAACATCTACTAAGTTATATCTACCCTTTCCTCTTCCTCCCCCCCCCCCAAAAAAAAAGAAATATATATTTGGATGCCTTTCTGACTAAAGTAAATACAAAATACCAAAGTGGTGCACTCACCTGTCTTTTGTATCCCGATAATGTTGGGTGCTTCTAGTGCGCAAGCTGGCTTATCAAGGCACTGTCTTTTAGCACAACTGGAGATTGCGAATCCAATCTTCTCATTTTGTCTGTCAAAGACCACATAGAAACCTTCCATTGCTGTGACTCCTATTACTGTGCCTGCAAAAAAAAAAAAAAAAAAAATTCATTTTGACTGGCACATCTCTAACAAAAGGCCTTATTCACACTATAATATTAATATTGAGGATTTATAAAGCGCAGACATATCCACCGATAACCGTGCTCAAGGCGCATCACAATATTACCCTGGTCAACGATGACCTGGCCATCTTATAGACAATCCCTCCATATGGCAGCAGCTTAACAGTGCCCAGCTGACAGTATATCTCACAGGACCCCATTTATACACCCGGGTGAAGAGAGGCATTGGAGATAAAGTGCCTTGCCCAAGGACACAACGCAATGATCTGGCCAGGACTCGAACCTGCAATCCTTAGATCACAAGTCCACTGCCTCAACAACTTGACCCACACCAGCCAAATAATTATATATATTTGAAGAAAAAAAAACACAAACTTACCCGATTCTGAAATTGCGATGCCAAATTTGTAGCAGCCATCTTCTTCATCCTTGGATTCAACGAGCCTTAGATATTGCTGTTAATGGGAAGAAAATGATTTGCAAATATTTGGAGCAATTTATTATTTTTTTGTTGCTATTTGATCATTTGAAATTTTGAATAGTACTTGATACTGATTTAGATTTTCATTCTCCAATTAGAGTAAGATTATCTAAAATGTGGCAGTCCAGTTTGACTGATTAATATACTCTGTGAGTTGTGGCGGGACGGTAAAACCCTGGACCACACACACTTTTAGGATTTGTCTTTTAAAATTGTTTCTATCGGTTTATTTTTGTACATGAATAATTTTGTGTTTCAGCCATTGTTTTAAGTTTAGCTTAGTATTGAGGAGCCATTTGATACTTGCTTACAGCGATAGCACAAACTCAAGAGTAAACTCTGAATCACTTTCATAAAACCCACCATTCTTCTGCATGAATGGTCCTGTACAACATCAAATACGCACACTGTTGTTCAGCAAATTGAATTATCATGATAGTACCACCCAGTGATGAAGAGAATTAACCTCCATTCCCCTTCCCTCACGTTTCTGGTTTTCTCCAGATCTTAAATTTAACTCTACGATCTTCTCCTGACTCTTTTCACCGACAAATTGAGACGTACTGTACCTTTGGCGGAATGAGCAGCTCAAATTCCTTTCCGGCGTCCATCCCGGCTAAACTCATCGTCAGTGATGGGAAGTGATCCCAGATGTTAGTACCGAGGAATTTTTCTCTACAGAGAAGACTGCCGCCAGACCAGAAATCTTCTGGAATCTCATCGCCTTTTAAGAAATCCTTTGCAAAAATGGGGAAGGCAACATTTTCAGTCTGAAGACCAATTACTGGGAACGTTTCTACTACCCTATTTTTTATAGAATGTGATAATTTTTTCAAGTAACAAAACCCCCAAAATAAATAATGCTAAAGTAAGAGGTACAGTGGGTAAACCAGAGGTGACCGGTTGCCAAGGGAGATTGGTGTCAAAAAGGTGCTGAGGTAATGAGGAGACAGGTAGAGTAAGTGAGGGAGCAAAGTAACTACAAAAAATGTTTCTCGGAATTTACAAGATGGCCTCCGCATACTTTGTCAAACCCATATTATGTCAATGTCTAGTCCTTTTCATACCTGCGAAAAGCCCTAACATTCTTTCCTTTGGCCATACCCCTCAAGGGTTGTTCTCTACCCTTTGTGGTACCCTTCCATTGTCCTTCTCTGCATGGTCCGTCGTAAACCCTCCATTCAATTTAATTTTGGGCCTTCAAATTCTTTTCATATTTCAATATTATAACAACAAGCCTCAAAATTAAAGGCAAAAGTTTTTTTTCATTTTTGTTTAGTATGGGCATCATTTGACTCTCGATTAAGAGAGAAAGTTTAAAACTTACTTTAGCACTAAACTGTTGAAGTTTGGCAACAAATACACGCCGATGTAGTGACAAACTAAACCCTCCATGACTGGACTCTTTTAATATTGATTTGTTACAACATTAAAGCTTTGATCACAGAGAAGGAGAGAAACTGAAATTAAAAATTGTGCACTTACAGGAGAGACTCTCTCTTTAATAGTTTCAACGACGTCGTTGAAGACCCTGACTGGAAATCGTAGTTTAGTTGTGCCGCTGTCGACGAAAGTCTTGTCAAAATTATACTGAAAGTGACGGATGAAAAATACATCAAGTTTAGTATAAATATTGCTATAATACAGTTACAATTAATATAAAATGAAATATTATGTTGGCAGCTCAAAACTGTCCTTTCTTCACATTTGCATATTTGCATATTTGCTCTATAAAATTATATCATAGATTAACATTATTGTTTTTGGCCGGTTTCAAGTACAGATTTTTACCATGTAAACCAACAAACTCAGTAAATTATATTTTATATACATGTACTGAATGTATATGAATGCTAGTGCGCTTCGAAACACATCCAGTTTCCTACTGAAAGAATTAATTTGTCAACATGGTTAGAAAATGTATCTTGTTTGTGTTAACATTCATTCACAGTGGAATATTGTTACAGAATTTTCTTTGAATAATCACTGGTGCTGTGGCCGAGTGGATAAGGGCAGTGGCATTTGCAGCAATGAGGTTTAGCAATTGGGGGGGTTCTGGGTTCTATTCCAGGAGGGATCATAGTAAGGTGGGTCTTTCATCTAAGAGCAATCTTTGGTTTTCTCATCTAAAATGACTTTCTAAATTGAAAAGATTCCAAATTTGAGTTTTAAATGTTGAATTGGAAGCCACCAGACGTGAAAGTTGTAATCCATAAGCCCTTGGGCGAGCTTCTCCCACATTCATGGTTGTTTAAGCGTTGAACAAATAGCTGCCTCATTATTATTCTTATTGATCAGTAGTAATATAACGAAAAAACAGCATTTTCAATAATCTTTCGTGCAGCCTTCTTGAGTTGACATTATTCTTATTATTATTATTATTTGTAAAGACCATTTCATGAAAATCCAATTTCAGACAGTGCCCCAAAAGCCATTACCTATCATATTGGGAGGTGTCATATGCTTTCTAATGCTAACGTAATTGTGTTACAATGACTGCCGGAATAACTCCCTTTAATTACATAAATGCATATATTTATATATATATTTATATATAGATATATATATATATACGGCAGACTGCCACAGTAATGCATCATAATAGTTTGAAGAGCTTTTTTTGTCATCTGGGTGTGAAGCTGGTTACAATACCCAACACCAGAAGGTACTTGGAGATCTTTCACAGGATGATTATCACTCACTTCCTTACAGTCCATTCCCAGACTCTGGTTATCGATTTTAATGTTGGTGATTACCACCTCATAGAACCACTTCTCCCTGAGTGGGGTGTAAAAAATCTTCCCCTTGTATAGCGTATCGTCAATACCACCGATGGTCTGCAAGTGGGAAACAAAACCAGAGATATCAATCTTTCTTAAAAACCTGAAAATACCACCAAAAAATGATTATACATTTAGAAAAGGATTTCTATCTGACAAGACAGATATATGACGTAAAGAAATAAAATAAGGATGTTTGCTTCACTCACTACCTAACGAATAATGTCACAACTTCATTTGCAACTTTCCAAACCAGTTTTCAAAATCCTTTCAAATGTGTTTTGAAGACAGTCTATGATTTACTGATGCTACATACCATTGAACACAGTACTATATGTCGTATTAAAATCCTTGCAGGAGAAAACGCTTAACTTTGGAAAAGAAAGATACACTTCTCTAACATTTACCATTAACCTCACAGTCTCAAACACCTCCACTGTGACACTGCCATCGTTAAGTCTTTCAAGTCCAGACATGTCTTCATTGTTGAGAGGGGTCTCTGATCACTGTGAGGGAGTGAGGGCTGGATCTAGTCCTAGCTTCCAAAGAAAAGCCCTCCCCAACCCCTCCCTCCCCACCACTCCACATTACTCCCCACACACTACCATCATTAAATCCATCAATTCCAGGGCATGTTCTTTGCTAAAGGGATCTCTGGTTAAACAAAAGTAACCTCTGTGTAAATCAAAAAAGGAAAAAACAAAAATTCCTTTCCAGGACCTTACCATCGTTCCACCTGTTATAAGTTTGGTTTTGTTTCCCTCCTCAGGAGCATCTTCATCTATCCCACAAAGCTGCATGGTGAAGATGTTTGGAATGTCCGTTTGATTCACTAACGAGTCGAAGAACGGCTCTATGCTAGAATCAGGCTGGTGAAAGCAACCCAAAATGGTATCGTTATTTATCGATATTTTTTAACATAAATTCTTTCTTTAATACGTGTCTTGTAACGAGTCTTTAATTAATTTATTTTCCTGTAGACTTTTTTGTGTAGTATTTGAGGAACATACCTGTATTAGGTAGTAATAATAATAATAATAAAAATAATAGTGTTAATAATAATGTTAATAATAATAATATCAATAATAACGTTAATAATAACGTAATAATCATTTTCCTTAATGTACTTTCGAGCATGAAAACATCCCAAAATGGTTTCATTATAATCGATATTTTTTAACATAAATTCTTTCTTTAATACATGTCTTGTAACGAGTCGTTAATTAATATATTTTCCTGTAGACTTTTTCGTGTAGTTTCTGAGGAACAGACCTGTATTAGGTAATAAATAATAATAAAAATAATAGTGTTAATAATAATGTTAATAATAATATCAATAATAACGTTAATAATAACGTAATAATCATTTTCCTTAATGTACTTTCGAGCATGAAAACATCCCAAAATGGTTTCGTTATAATCGATATTTTTTAACATAAATTCTTTCTTTAATACATGTCTTGTAACGAGTCATTACTTAATATATTTTCCTGTAGACTTTTTTGTGTAGTTTCTGAGACACAGACCTGTATTAGGTAATAAATAATAATAACAATAATAATAAGAGTGTTAATAATAATGTTAGTAATAATGTCAATAATAACGTTAATAAAAACGTAATAATACTTTTCCTTAATGTACTTTGGATAGTGATGTTCATAATGTTTCGAATGAAAGAAAATGGAAACATACCCTTGCGATCGCTGCATACCCTAGTCCAAGAATTCCTTGCCAGTAAGAGCCATTGATGAAAAACTGATCCGATTCAAGAATGCTAGCGATGTTCCCGGAGAAACGCACGTCCGGCCCATCTGGTAGGTTCATGACATCCTTCCCCAAAACTCCGCCCCAAGAGCCAACCGTGTACCGAACATCGATGTCCTTGTTCAGGGATTTGTAGGTTGAGGATCTGCATGTATGGAAGATATCAAATTGTATTGTACGGTGTACATATATACAAGTTTCAAAATTTGTAATGTGGAAGAATAATTGTCATTTCATGACACCTGAAACGATTTAAAGCACAAAGGTAGAAAACAATTCCCAGACAGCTCCTATAAGCTTGACAAATGTGAGTAAGGAGTAAGGTCTACTAATTATTATTAAAAAAAAAAGAGTACTTTACCAAAGTTATAGCACTTGCCAATGCGCAGAAAACGTCACATTAATTAAAAATTTAATGATCACGGATTTGGGAAACATACAGAAATTGGAACACACTCACTGCAAAAGTCTGTTATCTCTTTTGTTCAGGAGAAAAGATGTTTTCATGTGAAAGAGTTAATCTACTGTAAACAGAATGCAATGGAATCATAGTGGCATACAGTACACATAAATTGTAACCTATGCTTGTATTGGAATTACTGTATGTCTATAGATACTCGAATTACTGTACTGTATGTCTATAGATACTCTACATGTTAATGTACAATGGAAACAGAAACAGAAACATTAACATTTTAAAATGATACAGTATATGTTCTGTCTATGATGTACAACTAGCACAGACACTTCGAAGTTCGAACACCTAAGCCTTAAAACACCCCAAAACTATATCTTCTGGTATAAATCATCTGAAAATATACTTGATATGGTGGGAGAAGTGTGTTATATTACGATACACGGCCAAACTTTCTTTCCTGCAAACTGTTTTTACGTTGTATTCCAAGAAGATTCTTCGTGATTGTGGAACTGGTATTTCTTTGCTAGAGTATTGCGAAGTTCGGACACCCGGCCCACAGTGTGGGGCTGGTGATAAAATTGGTGGCGCAGTTGCTCTTTCAGTAATTATAACAGACTTCATAGATCTCCGTCATTTTATTGACAAATATGTAAGTACTTACTGTACTTGCACACGGGTCATTTTGGAGAGAAAATAACTGTAGCTTTGTAGTTTTTCGTGAAATTGGCTGTTGCTATAGGTTGTCATGGTGAAATCGTGTATTTCTTAGGGGTGTCCGAACAATACTGACTATACAACAAACATCTAAGTGAATTCTTAACTCCAAAATTTTGTTCCTCTCAATTATGGAAAACTGAATTAGATACCTAATTAAAGCAATTCTACGAGTTAAATTGGTAAAGTAAAAACTGTACTGTACGTTTATTTCCATTGACATAGATGGGAGTTTATATACAGAATTATTCACTTACTCATTGAACTTGAAGTATGTCGTTAGTATTGGATTGGGAGCTGCAGCAATTGCAAAGTTACTGCTTCCTGTATCTACAAGAACATTCAACTGCGAAAAAAATTGATAAAAAAAAGGGAAAATGTTTCAACAGAAAGAGTGCCAAGATCCAAGTAGTTAAATTATATATAGCCTACATACACTTCTTTAGCACAATCGTTAAGTGTGTAGGCCTACAGTAGGAAGTTTATTTGTAACCCCCATACAAATATGCAACACATTTCAGCAATGAGAACATTTCATAGGTCCTTAGACCCACTACAACTAAGCACACTACCCAAAACTTCCACTGAAAAGGAATCAATTTGGACCCCCATGATGAATGTAGTTTCTTACATTATATAGTTTAGAAACATGTAATATATCATAAAACTTCCATTTAAGACATTTAGATCTAGGCCTATAAAGGTACAGTAAGTACTATTGTACCAGCTCTAAAGAGTAAATTATATCTTAATTTTAAATAGGATTGAAATTTAATATGAAAAGTATAAAATAAAGTGATCCTAACATTCTCCCACCTGCCATGTCCCAAAAGAAAATCAAAATCAGTTTTAAACTGTAATTTGATGGTTTTTGAGTATCAATTACCTAAAGGGAACATTTTTGCATGCACACTGTTGTCACAGTAACAGACAGTGCAAGGAACAAGTGTGCAACCTGTCACTGAATAAAAATAACATTAGTAAATAAATGTTTCTTTTTCTTGTTTCAGGCACAACAGATACACAGTTTGTACAGTAATTATGTATCTTTTTCTCAAATCCCCAGACTTACCCTTTGTTTTGGAGTTCCAATATCAATGTCCACTGAATAACCGTTACCAGGGTTACCTTTTAGATCACCTCTCTGGGAAATTATCTGCTCACCCATAATCACTTCCTCGTAAGAATATTCTTCGGTTCTGCGTAACTTTAATGAATACATTTTCCCATCGACAATTAAGGCACTTAGAGTCAGAACCAACAATGTTGATATTAACAGCTGCATGGCAATGGTCTGACAGGATAGAAGCTCACATAGGAATCCCCCTGTATTTGACTTTGAGTGTTTGGCAATCATTTTGCTGGTACAGTGGTTGGACTCACTGAGCGACTGCCAATAATCTAGGATATTTAGGCTACTGTAGTCCGTAGGAATCAATATAAATCTGACACAAATGATGCCAGTTGTTCGGATACTGACTATCCTGGTTAACCTGGTGTTACTTTTAGGCCAATCACTATTTTCATAACATGTCATAGGTCCAGGCCTAGCGTTAGGCTAGCCCTATTGTTAAGCATTAGTAGGCTAGCCCGACTCAATTGAGATCCCTATTTAATTTCGATCTGCAAACCAAACTTCATGTCCGTTTGATGTAGATCAATGCTTCGTTCGCGTCCCAGCAAACACAGGGCGTGATTTACTATTTATTGTGCGTTTGAGGTAATTTCGTGACAATTCTAGATCCTGCACAATCTCAAAAACAGTAAATAATTGTATTCGTACGTGATAAAAGAAAAATCGCTTAATAGGTATGATATTTTGTTTATGTTTCCGGAAGTTGGTGGAAGATAACATTTATATTACCAAACAGCCAAAGCTGGTTCTAGACATAACGTTGTCTAACACCGTTGATGGTCACACTAAGAGGACCAGAAATATCTGGGGGAAGGTAATGTTGGTTGTTCGTTTTTGTTTTGTTATTTGTTATTTATTTTTGGGGGTATGAAACCACGTTGAATTCGGTTCGGATTTCAGCGCAGCACACTGGTAAAAATTAGGTGCAGTGACTTACACGGGCCGGCGCGTCAATTCTTACATGCCGGCAAACGTATTAGCCCCCAACGGATAAAACTACCCCCCCCCCCACCAGATATGGGAACCGGTACCCTTTGAACCCGGATGACCGACAGAGGAAGAAAATTACTTCTCTTTTACAAGCCTTTATACTGCCCGATCCGGAAATTCTTTAAAGTCACCAACTACGTTCTCTATTTTCAATTTCATTCGAATTGATGAAAAGGAAGGAAAGTAAATCATGTTTATTCTTTCACACTTTAATTATTTGGTGGCACCCACTTTGATCTTGATTATTTTAAGTGTAACATTTGCGGAAATTTGCTAATATTCCCGCCCGAGAAAGTTTTGATCAACAACTTTCGTTTACTATAGTACATGTATACATGTGCACACTGTATTGTATAGGCTAAGCAATCTCTCCGCATTGCGTATATAGCTTTCTTGTACACTCTCAACCCAACGGCAAAACTTGACAATCTTTCAACTTCCAACAATTCTTTGATCAGCTCATAAGCCGACCACCCTTGTGTCGAATCTAGTGAGAGGGTCCCGCAAAGGTTGAACAGAATTGTTCCATAGTTGAAGAAAAATCAAGCAACATATGTGATTGGTAGGCTACATTATTACACATCGGACCTAACCATTAACAAGACAGGTTCATTGTTGTAGTTTATATGGACTGTCCACTACAATTTGGATAATTTTAATAATAATATCGCGGTGCCGTGTTAGCCCCGCAAAATATACATTAAAATGTCTCCATAGAAATTGAAATAGGAAGAATGATGTCATGCGACATATACTGAAGCCACTCAACCAACTGGTGGGGCTTTGCTTGTATACATCTAAATTTATAATTATATATAGACTTTATGTTTTACAGTGACTGCGTGGGTCTTTAACTGTATTATGCTCTCCGACGTATACCAGCATTAGGCCTGCATCTCCGAATGATTGCGTCGTGACTTCATCCCATAAATTCAGATAAAAATAGGCAGCTTCTTCCATGCTACATATCGATCGTTGAAGCAGGTAGTATATGTGTTTGCATTGAATGCATGGGTCTTCAAATGTATGATGCTATCCGACGTACCAGCATTATGCCTACATCTCCGAATTGCGTTGTGAATGTGTCCCATAAATTTAGGAAGAAATGAACGATCAAGCCGTTTCTATACACTGATACATATCGCTCGTTGAAGCAGGCAGTTTGAGGTACATATTGCGTTTATTTGGAATTTTTAGCATTCAATTGTCATTTACATTATCGGCAACTTGCGATTGATGATGCGACGATAAAGATTACTGTGGTAGAATTTTTCCTCGAAGAAACCTAATAAAAGATTCATTTACCTTTTCGTAAATATTGACAATTTCGTTCACCCAAACAATTATAGGCCTACATGCAAACCGTACCTAGCTTTATCGTTCATATTTTTAAACTCAACCAATCAAATCATCTCTATAACGCGACGCAATGTCCGTCTATATCGCATATAGTATAGGATATATACCGTAGTCGACCGTATACGTACAGTATTATAATGCACACAGGGGCGGACTGGCCCACATTGATATGTTACTTACTAGTGATCGCTGTCCTGGGGAAGAGCTCTAAGGGGAGGGGGTGTCCCCCTCCCCATTGAGATTTTTTGAAGTTAAGGAATGCCTAGATGCAAAATGGTGCTATATATCTCAATTTTGTAGGTTACAATAATCCTTTAAAAAAGACCCAAAAATAATGTCCAGAAGCAGCACTTGATTAAACTGAGGAAAGTTAAAAACGTAAACAAAAATAGGCAAAAATATATGTTTTAGACTGGATTTTAATTAGTTTTTCAAGCATTTTGAGACGACATGCTGAAAAAATTGAAAGAAACCTAAATAAAATCGACTAAAACATATATGTTCAATAACACGAGCACATGTCTACGAGAGTAGGAGCCTACGCAGTTTGCTGCTTCTGGCAGCCAAACCATTAAAGATATTGTTAGTGTCAAGTTTGGCCAAGATCCTTTTTTCCACAGACATCAACATGAACGCCTCTATAGATGTTCTTGTGTCATTGTACTTCTTCAAACGGTTTTTGAGTTTCTTCAAGGCAGAGAAAGAACATTCACATGGCACTTGTAACACAGGATAGCGTTACCAGCAGCTTGTAAGCAAGCCCAATGCTCTTGTAAGCATCGGTGAAAAGGTTCAACTTGAGGAGCGCCTTGTAGCAGCAGAGATCGAGGACAGTCTTTACATGACTGATTCCCATAGTTAAAATATATATTTCTACACAGCCCGTCTGTATTCTATTAACTACTGTGAAAATGGGCTGTGAATTTTACCAGGCTCCCTAGCCCACCAGCCCATCGGGCCACCGGCCACCGGGCATTGCCCAAATGCCCGTATGGTCAGTCCGCCACTGAATATACACTATATTATAGTGTATTACTAGCGTTAGTTAGTGTATTAGTCTTCCGTTGTGCATGAACACGAGTCAATCATGACAAATGCAAGGCGGATAAATACAATGCTAATTAGACATAATTGAACTTGCAGGCAAGTACATCGAAGCCCAGTAATTATCCCCAGCAAACACAAGAACGTTTCTAAAACGTTATTAAAACGTTTCGTCTTTTGGTTTGATAACGTTATTTGTGGTGTAATAAATATGTCACGAAAACGTTTTCAGGCTATTATTTCAAAACATCTTTTTCATTAAAACATTAATATAACATTAATATCTCATCAAAACGTTATGCCAGCGTTTTTATAACACCACATTGAACGTTATGAAAACATATTTTAGAGGATATGTTTTCAGAGGCTCTGTTAACAATGTTATGATAACGTTTTGTGTTTGCTGGGATGGTATCAGTTTTAAATTGCATGTGAGTGACGTCATTGTGGGGATGTCGAAATTGTTCAGGAAGTTATGTCAGTCATACAGGGTAATAATTATCCATTTATTGAACGTACTTTTAAAAATTCATCCTATTTGAAATTTTCGATTTTAGGTGGCAGCAGATATGCGCACCCGTGGTCGTAAGTGTTAGAGAGATTTTAAGATGGTGACGCTAATTTGAATACAATCAACGTTAGTCTCCATGGGCGATGTTAAATGTTTGTCTGTGCCTGATTGTCCCGAGTCACTATTTTGGAAACCGTTTTGCAGCATTTGCATTATGGATCGTGTGAATTAATAATATAGTTGGTTAGATGAGTTAAATTCACCAAATCGTCTTTCACTATTTCTAATTTGCAGTAATGGAGAGTATGGAACTCATATTGGTTACATATTTCATATTTTGATATTATTTTAATAGTTCATAATGACGGTTGATTACTTTTGTGGGATTCCCCCCGGCCCCCCCCCCTGGCATGAGAGACAGGCCTATATACCTCATTTTATTGACGGGTTGGGAGACTGGTGGGTGGGGGAGGAGAAGGGAGGTTGGAAGTTTAGTGATGGGACCCGGTCTCAAAATATTGGAACCGGGTACCTGTCTCCGCAATTCGGACTGTCCCTCGGGTACCCGTTCATTACGTATTCAACCTAAAACTCAACTCGGCTTATATACTATAACATAGGCCGAAAGATTCGAGACCTTTTTTCTCGCTCAAATATGTTTGATATAATTATGTTTGGAGTAGCGTAAGAAACACACAGTTTGTGGAATGTAACCGTGACTTTGGGATAATATTTCAACACAATATCCCCTTTAATATGCTTATATACCCTGATTTGTCGCAAAAGTTACACAAAGTGATGGTATATATCATGTGCACTAGAGGCCGTTAATAATATAGTAGATCAATGGAGTGTTATAGTGGCAAATGCCACAACGTATATATGCCTACTATACACGCACCCGTATATTATTGAATCCCCTCGTTACTGATTGCTGTATTACGAACGGGTGCATATAGAATTGAAACATTTCTTGCTGTTTATTTCTTTACCTTCTGTTTGCAAGTTTTGTTTCGTTTGTGTAATTTAGCTTTGCGCATTCTATAGGATATAAACGAGATGTATTTTACCCCGAAGAGCGTCGTTTTCATTCTGTTGGTGACCACTTTCTGGACTACGGTAGGTTGATAAACGTTCTCTCTACGTGTATACAGTGTGTCACTGTCAGTATCCATGTGTAACGTTAAATAGCGTACAGCCTATATATACTAAGTTTAACCATCATTTTTTATTCGGACCTAAATGAAAAGCATCGTCTTGTGGTTGTTTACAATGGAACAAATTTTTAGAATGTGGCGTTAAAGACATGAAGCTTGAAACACACCCAAACAAATAAAAGTTCGCAGCTAAGTTATAATGCAGAATTACTCACTAAGTTATGTTATCCCATATATATGACCAGGTTTCAATAATACCATTAGTGTGCTGCATTTTTGTCCTTTTAAATTGTGGATTTAATTTTCTTCTTTCTTGCCTTAAGTATAGGCTCAAACAGTAAGTCTTCTTACAGCCGACGAGAGGGAGGAATTTCTACCAAAGCTCTTGGAAAATGGTTGGAATGTAATGGACAATATAGACGCAATTAGAAAATCGTTTGCATTCTCGGACTTTAATGAGGTTAGTATAGCATGGTCGTAAATTTGCTCACGCCGAAAATTGCACCCATACAATAACAGAACGATCTGAAACTTGTTATACTATCGACGTATACCACAGAGAAACGTTAAAGAGCAGAAATCGGAATCAGCTCCAACAATATAGGTCATTCTCTCATGATGTATTACACTTACACAAGCTGGTGGAAAGTTCAAATTGCAAATCTGCCAAGTAGTCATTTTACAGAGATGACAGCAAACTAGATAGGAAGCATGAATAACAAGTTAATATTTGACTTGATCAAGTCTCCCGCGGGTTGAATTATTCCCAAAATGATGGGAAATTAAGATGGAAGACATTTTGCTGCTCACCCCAAAACGCATACTGATCATGAATACTAAAAAGTTGATAACAAATTTCATGATTATTGCATATGATCTGTGGCCTACATTTCATCATAACTGAAAACTCAACAGAAGGCCCTGTGTTTGACCTTGCATGACCATTTTGTTTTTCCTGAATAACATTGATTCACCACCATTGAAACAGCAGATTTGGACAAACGCTCTAGAAGGAGTAGAATTTTATACCTTTTCAGATAATGACCTTTTGTGACCTCAAATGACCTCCAAATTGATAACATATGATCGCATGTATGGAAACTTAACATACCCAAACCACTGACGAAATTGCAGAAAAAAAAAATGACGAATGGCAGTCATTCAAAAACGGTGGCAAAAAGTGGCAGAATTCCGACAGAATCGCACGATCGCTATAGCTCAGCTGAAAGCATTCGACTGAGCTAAGAACTATGGATTATAAATACCTGGTTAATTCTCTCAAGCAGTTTGAAGTTAGTTTGTTATCAAGTCTTATATTTCATCATAGTATTCTCCTCGTCGTTTCAGGCATTCGGTTTCATGACTCGTTGCGCGATGAAGATAGAAAGTGAACAGCACCACCCTGAATGGTTCAATGTTTATAACAGATTAGAAGTTGTACTCACGACACATGACGTCGGTGGCCTGTCATCCAAGGACATCACAATCGCTACCTTTATGGACGAAATTACGGCTTAGAAGATGGACTGGCTAGAGGATGGGGGTAGGAGGGGTGGACCAATGCAAGCACGTGAACTTTTTACTACAGTGCAAAAACAAAATGCTAGAATATCACAAAACTCTTTTAATCTCGCATATATCATCATCATATATTACGTTGAACTTTGTGTAATCAGTATGATTGCGTACACTAGCTTAGGCTACTGGTTACTTATTAGAGTAGAATGTGGGATAGACGGTAATAACAAGCATCATGTTTATTACTGGACTTGAGCTATCGTCTCTTGTCCTGAACTGTGTTCTGTAAGTCGAACTGTGCTCAATTTTTGTCAATGTTTGCTTTAGCTTTTTTTTATATATATATTTTTTTTCTCAAAATATCACAAAGCACTGTCGGTATTTTTGTTCAATTGAATGAGTTGCATGTTGCATGTTGATATTTAAGGAAGATAACTCAGTATCGGTATAAATCGTGCAACATTTTGAGAGATATTGCTATTTGTTTGTCTGACTTTATTGTTAATACATGAATATGCAAGGTTAACATGGCAACAGCAAATAGCTACAAAAACTTTTGCATTTTCTTTACATTTTACAAATTATTCATTCACTAATAAGATGTTATTCTTACAGGGGCTACAGGTAACAGAGTGATGATATTTTCAGTGAAGAAAAATTAACAACTATACGCAAGAATTTGATTTTGAAAAAAATTGAAACAATTTACGAAGAAAAAAAACAATGTTATAACAGGAATGTAATAGAAAAAGGAAGGTTCTTTCAGATAAACAGAAATTACATTCAATCAACTATATTACGAGCTAGGAACAATATATATCTTGAGATATGGGTCTAAAGTTTTCAACTAACAGTGTAGAATATTGTCTGTGTTCCATGTAAATGTCACTTTGTCTGTCGGAAATATCGCATTTACTTTAAGAAGTATTTCCTTTTCATTCTTTGTCAGTACACTGTGTGTGAGTAGTATGTGTGAGGGAGGGGTGGGGGGGGGGTTTGTATGTATGTATGTATGTGTGTATGTATGTATGTATGTATGTATGTATGTATGTATGTATGTATGTATCGATCGTGTGATTACTGATGTGAAGTTTCGTTAACTAGTTAGTAATAGACAAGGGTTTAACTTAGAACATCTGCATGTTATACACGTTAACACAATTACTATAATACTTGGGTACATTTAAACGCATAACTGGTAAACGTTGAACTTTGAATAATGATGTAGGGATGTGTGTCTGTATATCACACTTATTTCACTGGATGTGTTGATGTATTTGGAATTGAAAAGCAATATATCTTCTTTGGGCAATTAGGCTTAATGCTCTTATGTGTCATGATTGAAACAACAGGTGTGTTCCTCTATATAGGCTTACATTCGAGTCGTTTGATTTTCACCGTGTTGTAATCATTCTATAATAGCGTCCTTAAGTACACAGATAACTTGTATAAGCACATGGCGGCATGTCATTAAAAAGTTACCGTAACAACAATACGTACTTTTTAGAACTGTCGAAATAATAACTCATGTGAGATTTAGACATAGAGCTTCCTATCATAACCTCATCCTTTCCAAATTCAAATCTGAACAAGTCCCTATAGTGTACGCCTCCATGAGATACTACATAGTAACATAGCAACCGCGATTCTCCCTCCCTCCCTCCCCTACCCTCCCTCCCTCCTCCCTCCTCCCCCCTCCCTCCCCTCCCTCCCCTCCCCTTCCTCCGCATAGTATACATGCCGCCGGCCAGAGAAATGTTTGTCCTGATTGTTGCAATATGTAGATCAAATAAATAGATAAGTTGTACATTAGTGACCTGAAGGGATAGGCCTACGTAGGGTGGAGGAGTGACGTTCACGTAATTTCAAAGGCATTAGGGGATTCCACCCCCCCCCCCCCCGTCCTCCTGCTCATCATGCCATCAATTGATTGAGTCACTTTACTTGTAGAAAAATACCCAAAGGGGAGAGGAAACCACTCCCCCATATCAGTGTTATATCTCTACCCCCTAAAAAATATGCCTTGCCTCCTGGTTGCCCCCCCCCCTCCCGATTGGCTTGGCTGGAACCGCCACTGACTGTTAATGCCATCCGGAAGCATACATGCTCTAAATTGGATCGGGGCTCCATTCTTACTTACCTGCGTAGCAATGTTGCACTTGGTCTTCCACATGTTAATATAAGCAAAACCACCGAGCCTATACAGGTATTCATAATGTAAAGCAGCAGTCTCAGATAACTTGACCAAGGGGTATGGGAAGGGGTTAGATTGGGTCAGACAACGTGGCTTGAAGAGGCCTGGTGTGGTACTTGGGTTATGTTACGGTATATTCTCTCATTCAGTTTCTTGTCCACGTCGATAGGATCAGGTGGACATCACAATTCGTTCTTTGTGTAACTCTTTTGGGATCAGAAAGCTGTCCCCGAGAGGAGAATCAAGGATGCATGGTATTTTGAGGACAACCTTATGTTGCCTTATGTCACCAGATCCCCTATTGGTTTCTTCATAACATTCAAGGATTTTTTTCCGAAATGAGAATACATTTAATCATTTATCCTTTAATTTTTACGTGTCCCCCAATTGACCTCAGTCTCCATGACTGTACCCCTGCCACCCTCCCCAACATGGTTCAGGCCTGCCCCAGCATTAACATCAACTAACCTATTTGTTGTCAAAAGATAATATGAGAAACAAATAGTAAACAACTGCATAGCAAATATAGCTCCTATGTCCTTCCTTTATGATCATTCGTGTCATCTGTACATAAATCGAAACCTTTAAAAATAATGTTTTATACTATAGCATACATAACGTCTAGAAACGTATGCATTAACAAAATGAATAATACTAATACAAATCTGTGATACTATTTAATTCAGTTGTGCATAAAAATTGCCATATATATTTATGCATGAATGTAAGCATCATATCTTTGAGCAAATTT
>JAIPMN010007657.1:0-14985 GCA_020650975.1 Apostichopus californicus
TGCCCCTGCACTTGCAATGCGCAATTAATGCACCCCCACCTCCTCCTCCCCCCCCCCCTCCACAGACACACACACAACCCTGGTTTCTCTAAAGTCCAGTTATAAAACGTTAAACAATGACACTTATAAGGCTGCATAGGACCAAGATATGGTTCTGCTAGATATGGTTAATCCATTGGTAATTAATTTGCACGTCCTTTATTCAAGGTTATAATGAGACAATTGTTTCAAGAAGAATCTTTACAGCTTTGGTATCTATAAGGACACGTCTGGTCATGCCGTGTGCATTTCTTGATTATGTTTGTCATATCAGATGAAGAAAGGAAAGCAGTCCTATATACACACAAGGTTCGATTTCATCCTTCAAAGATAACTCTTAATAGAGATAACTCTTATAGAGATAACTCTTAATTTAAAATCAATCATAAAAGTCGCGTCCACTGATAAAATATCAAATTATCAATTCAGGGCTCGAAAGGCACAGGTTATGTTTTCATATTACTGCATCTAATGTTTTACTTAAGCAATGGGTTAATACATCACTGTGGCTCTCAAAAACTAATCTCATTTTTCACCAAACATCAACCTGCATTCAGTCATTATTTGCAATAAGTCGATTGTGAGAAAGCATTCATGGGACTTAGTTACAATCTAGGATGATTTGAGGTGCCGAGGGTACTGATTATTTCTTGGTTGAGAAAGGTTCTGTGGTTTCGTCGGGGTGCCAAATGTATTGCTTTATTCCAAGGCCACAGCTACTGAACCGATTAACATGAGTGCCCCACTTTGCCCCTGGTTACCGTAATGTTTACCGTGACGGGCGAGGTTTTCCATGTTTCATATTTTTGGTGAATGAATACAACTTGATTCAAAAGCTGGATGACAGCTCACCAAAAGCTGCAGAAGTATTATATACAGATATGTAGTATACTTGAAAAGTACTATGGTACTCGAGTAGTAGTCGAATACTCTTGTGCAAGCCTTACTCAGTACTCGTACTCGGTCTAAAGTACCCGGATGATAGATTATAAGAGCATTCGTAATTATAATTAAGTATCCAGTCGTACACGCAGATGATAAACATAACCGTATTCCTAAGGTCACACTTTTGTTAAGAATAAACTCTAATTTTATCATGATTAATATTTGAGAATACTTTGGCTGCTATGGAACTTGGTTCTTGTAGCAACATTAGGGTGCTGTTTTGGAAATTACGCATATCCCTGACAACACATCAAGCAGACATTCTTCACAATCGGGCTAACAACAAATATGGACCTTCTCGCCAGATTTTCATACGCATATAAAAGTAGGGTATAAATGGACCGTACGTCTTTTCAAGAAAATTTGTCATAGCTTTATGACCTGCTATAATTTAAGTACTTTTAATATTGGTTATCCAATCTCCAGATGGAGATATATAATGATTGTCATTAACATGTACAATATGAGTCCAGCTTTATGTCTATTTAGGTAATTACCAGGCTTAGTATAACACTTAGGATGCCGTGGTTTTACCTGGTCGGTATATCCTTGGCTATGCACATTACAACTATATTAATAAATATACTAAGGATGAAAGGCAATCAATTATAACCGATACTCATTTCATTATATCACCTAACAAACGAAAGGAGTCCAAACTGCAATATAGAGCAATATCATTTAACGTTACATTGATGGAGACATTTACCAGGGCAGCAGACCACGCTAATATCAAGAGGCCTACCGGTATTTCACACTCGCTTTGCAAATTTGGTTCTGAAAACTAACTTTTAAATTTCTGGACGATATAGTTCTGCACATTGCTGCCGCATTTCTAGATGGATTAAGCCAAATGAGTACACGAATTTACCAGTTTGGGTGGAACTGTAATGATCCATTTTCTTCAGACCGTTTACTAGTTGTTATTTTGCCCAAGGGTTCTTTCGTACGCCGAACTGTAAATGATAGATTGTAGATTATTAGATCTCTATCTACGACTCTGCTTGCTGTATTAACAGAGCGCCATCAACTAATCGGGTACATCAGTACACTTTTCATTTCGTATAGTTTACTGGTTGCCAAATGACTGGATGTGTTTGTGTCACAAATTGTATTTATAATATTTATTTTATTCTTCTTTGTTTGTTCCATATCACTTTCAAACTAATCCTTTTTTTTCCATCTTGCCTAGAACGCCATAAAAAAATTAAAACTGTAATTAAACACTTGAGAGCCTACCAATAAATATTCTCATTCATTAATTGTTTGTGAAATAATGTCACCGAATTGAGAGGCTTTGTAATTATAATTATTGAATGACAACAGAAAAGAAAGGAAATGAAATGAGTATCTCAGATGCTAAGCGTTGCATAGTATATATATATACTTTGTCGCCTCGTCTTGCCGTTGACAAACAACTATAACGCGGTTGTGAAACGCTGTATGTGTTACAGCACACGCTTTCTTCGCCGTGTAGTGACGAATTTAACCACAGACTTCAAATGTATTCGATTTATCATTAATATGACCATTTCTTTGCAACAATGAACCCTCTTTACAGGAATGATTAAGCGTTTATCAGTCGTTTAGACTTAGTTCAAAACCACATTCTAATAACATTTGCGGAGCTACATTTTTACAATTTTACTGCAACATAGTTTAGTTTGATGCCATTGTAAAAGTCTTTGCTTGTCTAACAAACAATACATTTATTCATGCACTGACTTAATTACCTTCCAAAACAGACAAAATGGTGAACGTTTGAATGCATAGCCTGCATGAGAAATAAACAAGCATTTCAAATTTATTACAGTTCAAGGATATATCAACAACAATATCATAATAAGAAAGGAAAGCTCTTAAAGAGCCTCTATGTCATGATGACGTCACAGATTATACCTTCCACGATCCACTTTCTAGGGTAAAGTTACTAGTAAGAAAGTGTTTATCTGGTTAAACTAGCTTAACATTCAAACAACCATATTATCTAGCGTAAGAAGTCGGTTCGTTGAACACTCAACTAGCAGTGTAGGTCTCGCAATATGGCGTCACCTTTATTTGACAACAGACTTGGATTCATCAAAACAAATCAGACCCGATAACAATGCTTAAAGTGCTTGTCCAAAGCATTCTTAAATCCATTCACACTACTTGCAAGTACAACTTCCTAATGTAAACCGTTCCACTCATTCACAACCCTATTAGAAAAAAAGTTATGCCGAATATTAATCCTACTTTGGGACTTTTGGAGTTTAAGACAATGACCTCTGGTACAACTACTATTAGCAAACATGAAAAAGTCAGTGAAGGATAAATTGTCAAAACCATACACAATCATGAAAACCTGAATCAGTCACCATGTAACCTCCTTAACTCCAGTGTGGGGAGATTCAACTGTTGTGACCGCCTATAATAAGGAACACCCTTTAACGAAGTAATCATCATAGTAGCCGTCCTCTGGACCTTCTCAGGTACTTCCTTATCCTTGGAAAAATATGGGCTCCAATCCATGCACAGAATACTCCAGATGAGTCCTAACCAACTGTTTATAAAGCCTAACAACTATGTCCTCTTTCAGAAAACTGATCCTCTTGATCATACCTAAAACCCTATTACCTCTTTTAGCAGCTTCGAGACAATGTTAAGAAGGTTGCAGAGATGAGTCATTGTAGATACCTAGGTCTCTTTCAACAGAGACCTCCTGTAACTCCTCACCATTAAGATTGTAGGTATACTGTTGGTTACTACTACCAATATGCATTACCTTGCATTTATCAATATTGAAAAGCATTTCCCATCCCTGATGCCAGGAAAAACCTTATCCAAATCCATTTGAAATTTCTCAGAATCGCTTTTGGAAGAGACCTCAGAATACATTTTGGTGTCATCAGCAAACTTCTTAGCTGTTCACAAAATATCTCCGTCAATGTAATTTATATAGGCAACAAACAACAAGGGACCCAAAACAGACCCTTGTGGAACCCCACTAGTAACGGCCTGCCAAGAAGAAGCAGAGCCTTTAATTGCCACCCTCTGTTTCCTATTACCAAGCCAACTCTCAATCCAAGACAGTAAATTCCCATTGACACCCATAATACTCTTCAGCCTAAGTAAAAGACGCTGCTGGAGAACTTTGAATTGACATCTTATGGGAACAGTTTTTCTTATAGCACTATGCAGGCTCGTGCCGTCCCCATCCCCATCCCCATGCAGGCTACCCCCAAACCGCTACCTGTGCCACCACCATATGCACACACAAATTCAGAATTCGTAACTACAGCTCGGGCAGTCTGTGAGGGTTAGATGGCTTATCAATGTAAAGTCCCAATGAGACTACTCAAATTGTGACAAAGTCAAACATCCCTGCGTTGATGACCCAAGCAAATAAATAAGTTTTTGGGCCAAGTCAAGAGCTTTCATTAACTTGGCACGTAAGTAAAAGTCCCAGCTCCGTAGACGGTTGCATGCCCGAAGTTTAAATAAATTTGAGTTTATCGCTTTTCGAAAGTTTTTACGTGCTATTTCAAAGGGTGTAAAATTGGCAAAGTTGTCACATTTGAGTTGATATGCCATGGTATTTTTCTATGGGGATAGTAAGCTGGGACATCTTTTGTGTGAGTAAAAAAGGCCTTTGTGTACTCAAACTTTTAATCCAGGAAACGATTAGGATTAAGTGATGGTGTCTATGTAGTAGGTATGTGCCAGCATGATATATAGACAGGTGCATGGGTAAAAAGAGCATGCTATGGAATTGCTCAATGTCCAGGTGTTCTTACTATCTGTGCTAATAGAAGCAAAATATTTTCTTTACAATCTGCGCTAATAGATGCGAAGTATTTTCTGCACAATGGATTAGCCAATTCATGTAGGCTATAGCTTGGAGCAAACAACTCACTCTTAGCTGAAACATCATGCTGTAAGGAGTAATATGATTTTATGTGTCTCTCTTGGTAAGGCGCTCGATTATTTTTCCATTCCAACACATGGCATGGGATATAGTTCATTTTTGAAAAAGCCCATATTAGCCTGGGGTCATAATAGTGTGAATTTGGAATTCAGGTTGGCGAGAAGTGTGTTGAGAGGGGTCGCCTGGGTACCAGAATCTGATGAGTCTGAGGAGGGCAGCTGTTCCATGGCAGTATTGGAAAGTGACATATATCACTGCAGCCTGTACTCGTACAAGGCTTGCCAAGGGACGATAATATATGATACCATTGTAAGTAGAACTTTGACATTAGATATTTACAGTAAACACTATTTGGTTAAATTTCTATCGGGTAAAAACGATGTTAAAGGGATGCAAATTAAGCCAGGACTTAGGAAAAGTTGTTTGATTTCTCTATGAAATTTATATATTTTCATGCATGCATTATTTGTGACTTTTAGATAATGAGAATATGCATGCATAAAAGGTGATCGATTGTGTAATATCAGTGAATTATTAGAGATATAATTTCACTATGCCACACCCATTATTCGAAGGTGTACGACATGTGGCAGTAAAACTGTTTAAATTAGTTTAACAAAATGAAAAATTATCTGGAACGATTAAAGAAAGTGATGGGTAATTTGTGGTAAATTATTCATTCACTAGCGGCCTGAAGTTATTATTTTAGAAATGTTGAAATAGGAATTTCTCAATCTTTTAAGTTGAATGTATTGGCCGCAAATATCTTCCACATTTCATTAACTTTATTATTATGTTGGAAACGTGGAAAATAGGAAAAATCATCTCAACTAGGATGAAATAAAGACCATAATATTGCATTGTGTATTGGAATTCAAAATATTATAAAAGTTTCGGGTTTGCTTTCTTGTTTAATACAGTGCCACTTGTATATCCATTTGGGATTAATTTGGATCCCACTCATTACGTTCACCGGATTCAGCCTTATCAACCTTAACTGACTGGTGTAAACATCTATATGGCTACGAGAACATAAACAAATACTGAGAAGCGTTGGACAACTGAACGTCGTTGAATTTTGAATACTTAATATAGTGTTCACAGGAAACTACTCTTAATATTGTTGTAAAACCAACATTATCTATGTATGATGTATCACTTAGCTTCTCTAGGATAAACGAACCGCCGGGGTATTGAGTAAGCGTTACAGTGTAAAACAAAGTTTATGTAGAAACACTCAAGATTTGTTAATCTCGTGCAAATGGTTTCAACGTTGCGTATTACCTGAACTACATGCTATTACCTGGTTAATATTTGAATCCAATGTATTGACAATTTAGCCTTATACCCATATTAATTAAAGGAAGACGAAACTTTGTGTAACTTTGAAGAATTACATTTATTATCAAGCTTATACTTGAATGTGTTATTGAATTTCTTGTACTGTGTCTTTATATTGGTGGGGTGGCCTCTATTCGAACACGCCAAATTGTACCCTGCTCTTGTAGGTGACAAAAGTGGCCATGCCCCTGTGGCACCCCAGGGTCTGATTAAATTTTCGTATATCGCATTTATGTACCCCTGGCGTACTGGGGGCACAGGGGTTCGCGTTGGGGGAAAATGCAGCCCTACAAGGAGCTGGAAATGAAATTTATTTACGCGCTATGCCAATGGACAAAATACCCAAATTCGTGCGTACTGCGATAACAGAAAAAAAGCCCGACTTACAAATTTTAGCGTTACCATTTAGATATTTGACCTCTGTAACCACTTAGTGTTACTGGACTGTCATATCGACTACTGATCGATTATTAATTTCTTTGAGTAAATATCCAGCCAGTTGGGACAATTTCCTAATGATAATACCTCTCTAAAATGTACGCCAATATCATGCTTCAAAGCACTGGTATTTACAGTACAAACAATTCCTAACCTTGATCTTGTACATAGAGTCAATGAATCTGCTAGGAAAGAATTTATACGACTTGTCAAAAATATTCAAACTTCTAACGAACATCCTCTACATTCCGAGCTCAACTCTCTGTGCAATAAAACAAATTATAATTTGAGAAATCCAAATATCACGCCATCTTTTAGAATTATACTCTTTAAGAACTCGTTTATTTACAGAGCAGCCCTTTTTGTACAAAACGGCTCCTTAGATCCTTTATTGTAGCTTTTTGATAATGTTTTAGAATTTTTACTCTTTAAGAACTCGTTTTATTTACAGAGCAGCCCCTTTTTTTGTAAACTGGTAAAGACAGCTTCTTAGATCCTTTGTGGAAGCTTCTTGATAATTTTGATAACTTTTGTAACGCTTTTTATGTTTCACTATTAACTTTGTCTCATAAACTTTTATATATCTTAACCTGTATTTTGATGTTCTGTATATTGTTATATTTTTATCCTATTTATAAATTTCTCTGTAAATTTATACTGGAATAAAGAAANNAGAAATGAAAAAAAAAAAAAAAAAAATGATCTGGTAGAAACATGATATTCATACTGCTCGTACTGACAGTACGAGTGCTCTGAAGCGGGATATGACACTACAGTATAGAAAAAATTGTTCCAAATTGGTGGAATATCCTGCTGTGAGAGAAATTAAGTTGTGATGTACTGATGGTATGACAACTATCACACAGGAAGCAAGGTTGAATGATCTGATTATGGGAACCGTGCGCGTAGATATATGAAGGGGAAAGGCCACATCACTTTTTCCGTGCGTGATATCATAGTGCTACTGCCCGGAGAGGGAGCTATAGTTCTCTTTTTGTTGGTTGTCATCATAACATGTGTTATAAGACAAAATTGTTAACATAATGTAAGTAAAAGTACTGATAATTTATTAAATAAGCTACTAAATTAATGTAGAAAAGAAAATGCTTATAAATCGAACAAGTATAATGCACTAACGGCGTTCTATAGTAAACATGTGAGCAAAATGTCCAGCAGTTGCAACCTTTGCAGACGACGTTGAAGTCATGCAAATACACACTGAGTGCTGCTCCAGTGTTTGTTGTATGCGTACGTTAAGATAGTTCTGTACAAAGACCAAATTAAGACACATCTTTGGTTGACACTCAAGCTGGAAACGGAGAAAGCTACTGTACTGTAATATTCCAAAATGACGGCTGTCCATTATATACTATGTGTTGTCACCTTATCTCTGCTGGGACTAGGATTGTTTGATTACTTCACTAACTTCGAAGAAAATGGATGTTCCATGACATACATGTACCGAAAACCTGTTTTCATTGTAAGTCGTTCTCGTAATAGAGGCTAGGCGTAACGTTAGCCTAGGCTACAGTATTTCTAATTTATAACTTGAAGCAATTATCAATATTTCAATTTCCATATGCTATGTCAGCTTACGTTAACCTATTCTACAGGGCACTGTAGCATATGGGGTCTGTTTTGTATTGAACAGACCTAGTTTGACCTATTTAGGTGGTAACAAGATGAATATGCAAGTGTGCCATGACTAACTGGACTGTTCAGGCCTACATATATGAGTATGAATGAGGTAATTATTAGGCCTCATGTACTTTCACTGATACAGCTGGGCGAATATGGCATTGACCACTTGTCATCTTGCTGCTGGATTTGTATGAAATTCTGTCGTGCTACTTGTCTGCTTCTGGTTGCAAGTTAAAGTATTCATTCATCACCACTATTCACCTGGCTGCTTACAACTAACAAGACTGTAAAGAATGCAGGTCTGAATGGTAAGTGGCTCTCAGACGAATGGTGACCTATGTTAGGCTACATCCTTATTTGTCTGGCTGCCTGAGGAATGTAGCCATGATGTCATGGAATAGTGTTTAAGTATCCTAGGATACAAGAGTTATCCTAAAGACTTCTTTGCAGTCTACAGGGTTAACAACTTTAGGCTACCAAATTCACTTGTAGCAAAGAAACATTGCCAAAGAAGCTACTCCAACTCAATACTAGCCTATTTAAAAAGATTTCTGTACCCAGGAAATAAGTGATGAGAACGGGTCTCTTGGGGATGAACTAATAACATGATTACCTGGTCCAAGCCATTAGTGTCCGTTGAAACATTTCTAAAATTATTCACATCGTTCTCCATTTTCAGTCACATTTTTATTCAAAATAATGAACGGGAGGAAAAAAAGTGTATGGCAACATTCGAAATGTATGATCCAATGCAGTTGAGTGAAACAGCAGATACAGTGTGAGAATTGTGGTTATGTACATGTACAGTAAAACATGTTTTTCTACAATGTTTTGCTGTATTGACATCCATTGTTGAATTTGAAGTTTATTACATGAGCATTTTTCCAAGAAGAAGTTTTTCAGTATTGTGGTTTACATGTGAGATTACGTGCATTGTAATTTAACACAGAAACTGCTAATGATGTGAAACCTCAAATAAATTCTGCAACAGAAAATATTCTCAAAGTACCTCTCCATTATGATATTAATATAAATGTTAACTTCTGTTCCATGCTTGTTTCCCTTTCATTCAGCCTGTTCCTGGTTTGCAAGAGAGAACCGACAACGCTTTTCCTCGTTACTCACTTTACCTCTATTCAGAAGGGGCCAAGAAAACCAGGTGCTGTATGGTAGGCTACTGCAAACAGTAGTACTGACAAAGGTCACAAATCCTGTTAGAAACTGATTATAATATTATTATAATTGTTGTCATAAATATCAGTCAGTTTTCCAGTATTTCAATGTCTTGACTGTTTCGTGCAGTACGGGTGGGACCTTTCATACTTTGAAATCTACCCCAATTTACCACAATCGCAAAGATTTGCAGTATTTGCTGTACTACAGTATATATACCTCTGTTAAGATAATGTTAAGTCAGCCTACATCCTCTGTAAGCATACAGTATGAATGTGGGTTCTTAATTAGTCCCTTGTTAATTAGATGTCTGTTCATAAGCACAAGCATGTACTGTATATCATTGTAAGCTTTTGGGAATCATACTACTGTATTAGAACAGTTTCATTCCTCATTGAGAGAATTTTAAAGGTTAGTTGAACTTTGCTCTCATCAAATCAGTCTAACTGTATCTGGTTAGGTGTTTAACAGGCTATAGACAAACCAGAGATATTTATATAGATATGTGTATAAATAGATGTGGTTGAGGATATCAACCTCAGTTTCATCAGTTTTGTTAGCTGAGAGGGACTCTGTTGATTTGAAGTCAATCATTAAATCATTAAGTAGTACTAAGCTATCGTAAACTGAAGGGTATCAGTGCACTTTATCTTGTGGGTGAAAGGTGAGGGAAAATGATGAATGAATTTATACCCTCCGTCTGGGAAGTACTATAGTTGAAACTATTCATCATACTCTTGGGTGTCATTTAACACTTGGTCTGTGTTTGCAGAAGTAAGTCAGTTTGGTGACTTTTGTCTGTCATTGGTTTATTTACCTGGACATCTGGAAATTTACAGTCGCTTAAAGCAGTGGTTGCATTTTGGGACTAGTGATGATAGAAATAACCTGTTACAAGTACAGTACACCCTCCTCATTTCTTGCACTGTCAAGAATACTGAGTAAAATTAATTTTGCTGTACCACCAGTACAGAAAAAATTGCAACCTGCTTAGCTTGGTGACACAGACCCGTGCTATAAATGTACCCATATGGCACTCACAGGTCTGACAAAAGTGCAGCCAGATGGTAATAGCTTGTTAATGACTTCATGACAATAACTTTGGCTGTGAAATTCATCCAAAGTACAGAAGCCCAGCAATAGTTCACTTCTACATGATAGATTTATAGCGATCCAGTTACATAGTCAACCAACATTTGTAAGGCTTATTTTGGTTTCTGTTTAACATCATCTCCTTATGTGCTGATATTGTTGTTGTATCAGATGGATACATGTATGAACTGTTTACAGTACCAGGTATTGAATTAAAACATCTGTTAGGGTACTGCAGTAACTATATAAGCAATGCAGCAAACTATATAACTTGACAATGAAAAGCTGTCCACCTCAAGATCAAGTTTGATCAAGTTGAATCGTTAAGGGTAGTGTTTGCGGTATTTTCACTCTATTGATCAATACTAAGGCTTACTGCAGTATGACATACCCACTGGTGCTTGATGTACTTGCCAAAGTGCAATGTACTTACAGTGAAGTGAAGAAGCTATACACTTAGTTAAATTTTGACTCTAGATAATGCAAACTCAAGCTATTAGTCTTGACCTTTGACCCTAGACAAATCCCACATGAGACATGATAAGTACGTCGTTATCAGTATATGACATAATCTATGGTAATTGTAAATAATGGTAAACACTGAATATTGATAAACATCAAGTCCTTTCTCTTCTCATCTTCACAAATTGTTGAGGAACCTTAACATCTTTAAAGATCTAATTATCAGTGAGAGCACTGACCTGCTGAATTAGGTGATTTTATTTTATTATCTCAGGAATAATTTCACTAGTATTTATGATAACTCTAGCACAAGTGTTAATTTATACATGAATGCAAGTAAACTATCATGTTTCTCTACACTGATTTGGTAATTTCAGTGTTTATTATCATTTTAAATAAAAAAAAAATCTCATTTTAGTTCCCTCAAATAGACCTGTATCATTCAAACACTAAATAATAGCTTGTGTAATCACATTAGCTCATTGAAAAGGATTGGATGTGGCAACTCTTGATGCTGTTAGTACTTAAGTACGTACGAGATCAGATAAAGGTCCAAACTTAAGGCAGCCTGGGTTTATTACTATTGATGGACAGCACACCCTAGTACTATGGACACTTAGTCAATTTGCCCCATACTCAGTACATTTATTGTGTGTGATAATCTCATTCAAACTTAGTCGAAATTATTTGAAAAGCTCTTTTCGTTCCCAAGATACACATTTGAAGTTTTAACAAATCTGAGAAACTCATTAAATATGTGCAAAGTATGATGTGGAGAGTTGCGCTCATCAAAATTTCTTAATTAGGCCTTAATAAGTTAACCCCTAATTAGGCCACATACTGTACAGTTTATCATTTCAATAATGTGATGTTCCTCTTTTCAAAGAAGACAATGACATTTTTCAAGAAATCACCTTAGGCCTCAAACCAATGTTTAGTGTCCTTGAAACCAAGATTGATCATAAAAAAACAAGCAATAACATATATCATAAAATTAGGCAGTAACTCTCTTTACATCATAAATGTGCATGTAGTTAGCTAATGTTTATTCATAAATAAAACTAAAATTAAGAAAAGACTTATAAAATGGTCAATCTTTGATGTATTTTTATGGGAATTGCAGCTATTTTCATAATTTCTAATGCCTATTTGAGTGATTAGGACAATGTAGACCTTTATAATTTAGATCTCAAAGATATCCCATATTGTGTATATTGTTTTGTTAAAGGTCAAAGGTTGTCAGCGAGCACTGTAAACATGACTTTTCATACTGGATGTGGGGATGCTGCATATTAAGCATAACTTGGTTCTTTTTTTTCCATGTGAGTTTCTACATTTTAGAAAGCTTGTAAACAAACATGGTATTCGTCATCAACTTGGTCATATTTCAAGCTTCCTGAAAACTTCAAGAAGTATATATTTATATATCAAAATCTCAACATTGTTTCTGTTTTTTTTTACATTACTTTTGCAGTAACTTCAAGCTCTCTGGCATCCCAGTTTTATTCATTCCAGGAAATGCTGGTTCTTACAAGCAAGGTGAGAATATCATTGAACTATCAGTTTCAATATTGGCCCATATGTGTGTGTCGTACATAAATACAGCTCATATGTACTGCTGTAGGAAGACATGGTCAATGTTTAGCTACTTCAACAATTACTTTAGTTACATGTCATATCTGCCATCATGCTTGTTTAGCTCTGCTCATGCAGCTTCCTGATATTGCTTTTAATTCAAAAAAGGTTCAGCTGTGTTTTGAATTTCCTAACACTGCCGTTTTGCTAATTCCTCAACTTTAGCCTGATATAATCAACTCTGGTTCAGAGATTCCAATCAAGGCCTAGGTTTATCTGCTGTGACAGTAAATTGTGATTGTCCTTTAAAAGTTTCTTAAAGATGATTTACAACAGTACCAGCTTATTTTGTGATCTTTTAAAGTTTATTTGTATGACAGGTAAACATTAAGTCTGTACGTTTCAAACATACTGTAGCAATCTGTGAATTTTGCTGTTTTCTTTCCAGTACGCTCCCTGGGATCTGTGGCAATAACCAAAGCTGAAGAGTCTGATTACCATTTTAACTACTTCTCGGTTGATTTGAATGGAGAGAAGAATGCACTGTATGGTGGTTTCTTATTAGAACAGACAGGTACACTGGTTTCATTTCTTATCTATTGGAAAGATACATTTCACAGTTTGAATTTAATTTTGCTCAATTTTACAACAGATCATTTGAAGTTGGTGTACATACAGACACAACATAATTGCTTTATTTGATTGTTCACCTCTTCCAAGGGTGAATATAAGAAGGACCTGGGGTAGAATGGTCTCCATAGCTTGACCAGCAACCGCCTTACTATATCTAGGAGATTTGAAAGGAACTGTTTTTTAATGCTCACAGTACTGTTGTAGTACCTGTCAACCAAAATCAATTAGATCTATGCAATGTTTGTGACAGCAGTCACAAGACAGCAAACTTGAATCAAAGACCTGTGCAACAAAATCAGGAGTATAAACGATAGACCAGAAACGGCTTGTGGCCCCTGATTACACTCAAGGGCCCATGGTCCCTCCAAATGGCATGTGGCCCCTGATTACACTCAAGGGCCCATGGTCCCTCCAAATGGCATGTGGACCCTGATTACACTCAAGGGCCCATGGTCCCTCCAAATGGCATGTGGCCCCTGATTACACTCAAGGGCACATGGTCCCTTCAAATGGCATGTGGCCCCTGATTACAATCAAGGGCAGATGGTCCCTCCAAAATGCCTGTGAACCTGAAAACCTTAATTTCACCTGTACTGTACTTCTATTACAATGCAATATCAATTTAATTTAATCAAACTCATTTGGAGAAAGAGAATATGTAATGATAATATGGATTATACTTACAATGGTATAGAAGTACTAAAAATGATTCTTTGAATAATATAGTATGCTGCAGATCAATAATGATCATAACAATTGTCATACTCCATCTACTTCTAACTCATCAGTTTTCTGTTTTCCTCTTTTGCATTTTGTTAGAATGATGTCACATATTTTATAAATTGACACCATTTGCTGGGTTAGGATTTTAATTCTTCACTGCTTTTGTTAAATGTCTTCAGTTTTCTTCTTTGCCATTTTCATTATTGTAAACCTTCAACAAGATCCTTGAAGCCAGGTTGTACTCTGAGCAATGTTTGTGCGTATTAAGGATTGGACCCTGATTTATGGTACCATATTTGTTATAGAGGGTAGGGGAAGTGGGGAGAGGGGTGGGGAAGGTTGGCAAGCAGGTATCATGCAGCCTGTACTTAGCATTACATTTATCACTTTTCTTGTACTGTATTTAGGCAAGAAGATAAACCTGTAGGGCTCCATAATAAATAATGTGCATCATGCCAGAGTTGAGCTAATGGACATGGTTAACTATTGTCCTGCCGTCCAATTAGCTCATTCCAATACCATGTACTTTTTTTTCCTCATTAATTTTTTTTCTTCTCTCAAGAATAACAAACTTAAATTAAAATTAAAATAAATAAATAATGTACTTGTTCCTATTTGTTCATTGCCCAGAATTTGTACACCAGTGTATACGTCACATCTTATCGTTCTACTCGGAGGCTAAGAACAAACCAAAGAGCGTCGTTGTGGTCGGCCATTCTATGGTATGTCATTATACAGCTCCCTCATTTTGTTTGCATTTTTATCTGATACCATGATATCTATTACATTAGATAAAGCTAAATTAAAAGCCAGATGCTTTTTGGTACATTTATTTGAAGGGGTGCGGGGTGTGGGGAGGACAAGGACCTGTCTGCAGGGCTGCGATATTCATTGTATGTCATACTTTAGCTGTATACTACTCCAGTATATAGTAATGAGGGGGGGGGGTGTGGAGGGCATGGACCTGTCTGCAGTGCTACGAGATTCATTGTATGTCATACTTAGCATACTACTCC
>JAIPMN010007657.1:16447-51132 GCA_020650975.1 Apostichopus californicus
ATGTCCCCTCCCCCTTGCCTTTCTTTAGATAACTTCTGTGTCCCCCCTCCCATTCACCTCTCTGAATGTTAACCCTCTTCTTGATGACTACTATTGGACCATCAATAATGTAAGTAGCTCTGATGTCCCCTCCCCCTTGCCTTTCTTTAGATAACTTCTGTGTCCCCCCTCCCATTCACCTCTCTGAATGTTAACCCTCTTCTTGATGACTACTATTGGACCATCAATAATCTAAGTAGCTCTGGTGTCCCCTCCCTTTGTATTTCTTTTTTATAACTTCTGTGTCCCCCTTCCCTGCCATTCACCTCTCTAATTGTTAACCCTCTTCTTGATGGCTTTTACTAGGACCATCAATAAGGTAGGTAGGTAGCATTGGTGGCCCCTCTGTTATCTCTCTGTGTTAACCCTATTCTTGATGTTTTGTTTTGGACTATCAAGAAGGTATGTGATTTTGCTCCCATTTTCTAATTACCTCCCTCACAGCCAACCAACCACCCCCTCTCCACCCCCCTGCTTCTTGGTGGCTTTTGTTTGGCTATCAGTAAACCAGGTACTTGTGTTACTCTGCCATCATTAACCTCTCTCTGATTTTATGCTCTTTCAATATGAAGAGCTCAAACTAAATATGAAAAGTCTTTCCTTACTAGTGTCACATGATCTCTTGGAATTGAATACTTAATAGTATGATAGTAAGTATGCCTATGGTACTGATTGTATAACACACATGCGTACCATTTAAAGTTTGCATTATCCTGGGGCCACCAAGTAAGAACATTCAATTCTCAAACAATATTAATATCTTAACTTGAAATGTCAATTTTATCTGAAAGGAACCTATGGGCTCATCCGTCAAAGTTTCAAACTTACCAAAGAACTTTCTTTCATTTTTGCTGGTAGCTTTGTGCCTACTTATGACATGGTTACTATTCATGATCGAAAACAATAAATCATTATCTATAAATACAGCTCAGATGACAGGTTAATTATTTAGCTTGTTTCAAGTTAAATCCATACAGACTATGCATTCTACGTTATGCTGGTACAGATTCCTACAAGCAATGTTCAGTGCATACAGAATTAAAACAAGGAAGTGCTAGGTACTGTAAAACTATTCAAGTTTTGTGTCTAGCTGCTCTGAATTGATAAATGTTGAAAAAGAACAGTGAATGTCATCAATAAGTTGTTCTTGTTATAAAAGTCAAATAATAGGAGGAAATATTCATGATGATGCAATAAAAATTAAAAAGAAATTTCCATAAGGTAAGGAAATACAAATTCATAATGATACTTCTTTTCGTCTGTTTTTCTTAGTTCTTTTCTTAATTCTTTTTTTGTAAGTTATTTGTGTACTCTATGTACAGGGAGTGTATCACTAGATAAGCTCACAAGGGTTTCCTGATACACTTCCTTTCACATTCCATAACTCTCTGTATTAGCTACATTTGTATATGTTGTGAGCAAACAAAATAAATAAACGAAAGAAAGGGACCAGTTTATATGTAGTTTGAAATCCTGCATTTACGACATAACAGTGGATGTGTCTAGATTATTCTTGAAGGCAACAAAATCTTTTAAGCTAAGTAGTAACTTGTTTCAGTGCCATGCATCCTATTGCGATGTACTATTGGTGTATACTGGTGTAATTATTATCTAAACCATAGTGGATGGGGCCAGGAAGAGACTTTTAACATCTGATGGTGATTTTTTTTAGACATAGTCTTTGTTCGGGCACAAAATAGCTTGCAGAACAGCGGATGTAGGATTTAGTGGTATGGTCGAGTTTAAAAGAGACCTAGTGGCTAGGAGGTTGTAAGGCCTTTCCCGGCCAAATTAATGTTGGTCTGTCATCCAGGGAGGAAATAACATGGTTTTCCCATCTGAGATGGTCTTCCAGGCCAAAATACCATAATGTAACATGGTCGTATCGTTGACTGCCCTGACTGTACATCTAGAAAAGTGATAAATCATTCAAAACTTTATAAATACAGTTGATAGTTCATTATTTTATCAATGTAGTATTGAGTTCCATTAGAGAATATTATGATTATTATTAATATTTTTATTATTAAGTTGTAAGATACCAACCATAGCAGTTGATAGTTCATTACTGGTATTAATGTAGTATTGAGTTCCATAAGATAATACTTGTATGATACATTGTTTCAGTTTACCCCAAAGGTAGCTCGCAGTTCAGTCAAGTACAGTCACTGGAGTCTATATTGTTACATTTATCCATATCAGTTGGAATTTGGTATAGGGGCATCATAAAATCTGGCAGATATTTGTCACTTGGTATGTTAATAGTATCTACAGTTACCAAGTCTGTATAAACAATGCTATCTGAGTGATTAAGTGTCTACTACATTTATCTTTCATTGTCTGTGCACCTGGCTTGGTACAAAATGGCAGCCTCTTGTCAACTCCTACAATATCAACTGTTTGGCTATGGGCTGGTAACTGGGAGGAGAGGAGGGAGGGTGGGGGGGGGGGGTCAGGGGGCAAAATGGTACAATTGTCACGAGTGCTCTCTAACCTTTGTAGAGCCAAACATGTTAAATATCAAATAACTCAGTGATTTTTTTTGCTCTCCACAATGGCTGTCCAAAGATGGTATCATTATATAGTTATTCCGGGTGTAAGAACTGTTTTAAAGCGAATAACATTTTGCCCTACTCTACTGTAGTACTGGAAGGCAAATCAAGAGGCTTTGAATCATGTAACGTTGCTGTCGGTCGGTGGAGGTCATCGGGACATCATGGTGAAGTCCGCTGCCACTGACCTGAATGGGATTGTCTTACCTACTCGTCGTATCTCGTCTGTGGTAAGTTACTTATAAATACCTCAAATAAAACAATTTGATAGCTAATCAAAATGTGATTTGTATAAATCATATTTGTTGGCTAATATTTTCTATCATGTTTTGGATAGAATCTTTAATATTATTCTACTAATGTTGTTGTTGTTGTTCTACAGTTAATTCACAAATTTCTGAAAGAGCTGAATCTGCTTAAATATTTTAAAAAATGTTAGAAGGCTAACAGGCAGTGTTTTGTTTCTGATGGAATGTGACTTTCTGGTGAATGTTTCATTGTTTCCATGACATCATTTTGTAATTAATGATATTAGTCGGTCTAATTAAGGACATGGTTTAAATTAATAGATTGATCTGTCCTTATTGTACTGATATGGTTTACAGTGTTTAAAGAGTTGAAACATTCTTTCATGCAGGATCTGCCTTTGGACTTTGCCTTTGAACTGCTTTGCCAAAATGATTGTCACTATCTAATTTGCTTCCTTTTTTTCTTTCAAAATAGTAGCAGTTTTGTGGTTTGATATGCCTTCTGAGCCAGTATGACAGTAGGAAATTAAATGGTTTAAAACATCTCAAACATGACATCACATTGAAGTAAATCTTTGAATATTTGATATATTTTGAAAATATTTGATATATTTTGAATATTTTGAATATTTTGAATATTTCATATATTTCATATATTTCATATATTTCATATATTTCATATATTTCATATATTTCATATATTTGTATATATTTCATATATTTCATATATTTCATATATTTGTATATATTTGTATATATTTGTATATATTTTATATATTTTATATATTTGTATATATTTTATATATTTTATTTTGTGTGTGGATCTCTGTACATTTCTTGTACTGTTCAGTATTTTCAGTATTACCTCAATATGGAGGTACAATATGATTCATTCATCATATTTTCTATTTTAACAGAGTATGTCTGTGCCTCATGTTTGGTTAGCTGCTGATCACCAATGTATTGTCTGGTAAGTACCTCACAAAGCAAATATATATGACTATCACAAGAGGAAAATTATAAATGTTTCACGTACTTGTGTTTAGTTTAGAGAGATTTCTTTAGTTCGTTTCATCGCATGGTGTGTAGCAATCAGGAGCAGTTCTGTGACATCATTAACAATGTTATTAGCAGGGATGTTACAAGTCATGAATGAAGTCAATAATATTCAATCTGAGTGACTGGAAGAAGTTTGTGAAGTTTAGGTAATACAGAGGCTGGAGTTCATGACTCCAGTCAGGAAAATTACCTGAAAATAAAAGACAACTCTGCTTTAGTAGAAACTCTGATATCAAAGTATGAGTTCTTTGACAAATTTGAACCTCATTCAAATATACTCTGATCACACGAGGGGTTTAGGGGGTTAGGGTAAGGGTTAGGGTTAGGATTAGAGGCATGAGAGTACCCAACACACGGTCCCCCTCTCCAGAATTCCTCCAAGAGTTTTGAAATCTCACCTCTAGATGCAGACAAAATGCAGCTCTCACACCATTAAACTTATTCAGTTTTATAGCAATACTTCTGTATCCACAACTGTCTAACTTAGTCATAATTTCAATGTGAATTTACTTCTTTCCAAGTAAAAAACAAAGAAAGAACAGGGTAACAATACCTTCTCAAATTTGACTTTGACTTTTCCAATTTTGTAGTGAGCTATGCTCTGTCATTGAAGAGACAGCCATGAAGGTAGCGCATATGAGTTCAAAATGTATGCCAATATACACAGTAACGTATGAACAGATATAAAATGATGGTTTCTGGATTCATACGTGACAGCATAATGTATCTCCATGTATAAACTAAAAGATGGTATTTGTCCTGTATGTAACTCAATCTTTCTCCATCTATAAACTAAAAGATGGTATGAATCCTGTATTTAACTCAATCTATCTCCATCTATAAACTAAAAGATGATATGAGTCCTGAATTTAACTCAATCTATCTCCATCTATAAACTAAAAGATGGTATGAATCCTGTATTTAACTCAATCTATCTCCATCTAAAAACTAAAAGATGGTATGAATCCTGTATTTAACTCAATCTATCTCCATCTATAAACTAAAAGATGGTATGATTCCTGTATTTAACTCAATCTATCTCCATCTATAAACTAAAAGATGGTATGATATAATTCTCTGCTATTTTCTCTCTCCTTCTAGAAGAAATCATTTTACTTTTTCTCATTCTTTGCCAGGTGCAAAGAATTGGTTTTAGCTACAAAGAGGGCGCTGTTTGACATGATTGATCCCAAGACCAGCCTGGTTAGTGCTTTCATTCATACCGTTTCTGAATTCTAAAAAATGGAACATTTTGTAACATGGTTGTACCAAATATTTCTTCAAAGGTAATATGTGTCCCTGATGTTTCATTGTGATCATTCTATATGCATACATAGGTCTCTTAAGTAGTAATGCATTAATTTGACATATTTTGTTGTACTTCATGCAGGCAGATTAGACTTCTTATTTGTGATGCATTAAATGGGATTCATCTTTCAAGTGTGTGATGGACATGTCCGTATCTCATGCAAGTTATATTGAGACTTTTGTGTTTAATTCAGCTAATTCTCTTCTAAATAGTAATGGCATTCACTCTATCATTTATTGTCATGTTCAATAATGTGAGTCACATTTTTAATTTTTCTGTTTCTCTCATATCTCCTAACTGGAGATGTTTTCAATCGGCCCTTCTTCATTAATACAACCTTTGGCCGGTCTTCAAATAAATTGCTCAATTCGATCTATTAATTGTTTTAGATATCAGAGGATGCTGAACACAGGATGAATGTCTTCAGATATCACTTTACAGACCACTCTGGCAGCAAGGTCTATCAAGGACATGCAGAAGATACCATTAACTTCTCAGGTTATAATTTATATGCATTTTATGTGGAAGATACCATTAACTTCTCAGGTTATAATTAATCCTTTATGGAGAAGATACCATTAACTTCTTAGGTTATAATTATTGCTTTATGTGGAAGATACCATTAACTTCTCAGGTTATCATTACTGCTTTATGTAGAAGATACCATTAACTTCTCAGGTATTAATTATTTTTTTATGTGGAAGATACCATTAACTTCTTCGGTTATGTTTATTGCTTCATGTGGAAGGTACCATTAACTTCTCTGGTTATAATTATTTCTTTTTTTTTCTCATCCTTACATTTTCCTGTTTGTTTTCATTTTTTTGGGTCATATTAAAGTAGAAATAAGTAGTAATGTAGCATTTCTACAACTCAAATATTAACTTTATTATTGTTTATTTTTTTCTCGTCAATAAGCTTTCACTGATTTTTTGTTTTTTATTCCTTGTGTGTGTGTGCATCTGTGTATGTATGTGACGCCTTGGCTTGTAGAGGTAACTCAATGTCCTAAAGATGGATGGACTTCAAACTTTGTATGTACAGTAGATGCACCACATGAGATTTCGGCTGCTATTGTTTGTAGCTGGGATGGAAGGTCACACTAGGTCACCAAAGGTCAAACTGGGAAACCTAGTAAACACGATTACTCAATATTAGAAAGTTGGATGGACATCAAACTTGGCATGTACATAAAACATAGTGAGTTCTTGGCTGCTATTGTTTTGGGCTGGGATCAAAGGTCGTACTAGGTCACCAGAGGTCAAAATGTGGGAACATTTTAAACATGATATCTCAAGAAGAGAAGCTTTGATGATCTCATGCTTGGCCAGTTGATGTCCCATATTGATAGAAGAACCCTACAGTATTTAAATTGGTGGAGGTCAAATGTCATTTTAAACATGATAACTCCAAAATTGAAGCAACAATTAACCTGTGAGTGCTCCAATGCTAAGATTTTCTTTGGTGAAGATAGTTTGGTCAAATTCAGTTCAGTTTAGTTTTGTGAAGGTGCTCTATAGGTCTTCAACAAAACAAATAGTTATCTAGGAATAGGTTGCCATCCAATTATTTTCAACCCTCTGGGCCTCTAGGCTGGATCAACAGGTTATCTCAAATGTTGGGGAGGGGGTTGGGGGTGGGAATTGGCTCAAGGGATCAACAGGTCATCTCAAATTGTCCAATATTGTCCATTTTCTCTATAATTGGCTGTAAGTTGTGCAAATATTTCACAGTGTATAAACAATGTCTGGTAGACTTCTCATTCATTAATAACAATTATTAAAGGGATGGAACTGCAAGGTGGCAGAGCTGATGTACTAACTCAAAATTGGTAAAAGAAAATGTCCTTTTATTCATACATCTATGTGTCAATATTTCACATAGGAAGACTATTCTTTCTGGGATATTGAAATATTGTACTGTAAAATCCTTACCAGTGAATGAAATGGATGATGCCCCCACAAAGGAGTGCTACAAATAAGAGCTGAAAATCTCATATCTATTCTGGTTATCTATTCTGGTATCTATACTACTTCACACTTGACATAAATCAAGCAAGAGGGCCTGTATACATTCCTTGCCCGTCTGAAGAGTGTACAGTACCAATCATTGAAATAATCAATCAATCAATCAGAAATCTAGTATCTATTCTACTTCACTCTTGACATAAATCAAGCTAGAGGGCCTTTATACATTCTTTGCCCGTCTGAAGATGTGTACAGCACCAATCATTGAAATTATCCATCAATCAATCAGAAATCTAGTATCTATTCTACTTCACTCTTGACATAAATCAAGCTAGAGGGCCTTTATACATTCTTTGCCCGTCTGAAGATGTGTACAGCGCCAATCATTGAAGTAATCTATCAATCAATCAGAAATCTAGTATCTATACTACTTCACACTTGACATAAATCAAAGCAAGAGGGCCTTTATACATTCTTTGCCCGTCTGAAGATGTGTACAGCGCCAATCATTGAAGTAATCTATCAATCAATCAGAAATCTAGTATCTATACTACTTCACACTTGACATAAATCAAAGCAAGAGGGCCTTTATACAATCTTTGCCCATTTGATATGTCTTTGAAATGTTTGGGCTATTGAAGTTTAGTTTTGAAGTTAGGTATTTATTGCTTAGCAGATCTTCAGCCTAACGTATAGAAAGGACGTACTTGTAAATGCGTGGTTAGTACTCACCGTGTGAAGTGGCAGTCTATAACTTGACAAAGTGCGGTTGTATTTTCTGTGTTTGTTTATAAGAATGAGTGAATTGTTCATCATCATACCTTAAAAGACACACTATAGAAGCTATCTGCTTGGGGGATGTTTTCATCTCCCAGTGATTATTTCATATTTCATATTATTCTTCAACAGACAAAGAAAACTTGACATTCAAGATAGCCAGTGATTCCAGACTCCATATCGCAGCATCTAACAAAGACAAGATCACTTATTATCTCTTTCCCATCCCATCGGCCAACCACGGATTTGTAGCTACCACTAAAATACCTGCAGCTAGATGGATCTTCCTCTGCACAAAAGCCACAACGACAACCTGCGAGGAAGGAATTGACATAACAAAGAGGGGTCGTGTGGTGCCACCCTTTAAGGCATCCGTTCGTGAAATCCATCTGGATCCAGAGGAACTGGAAGGTCATAAATTTGTCGTGGTGAGAGTTTTAAGTGGCAAAGGGGTGAGTTCTACCATCTTTTCCTTTCGTTTTTTCAATTCTGTTCTCGATGGTTTGTCACGACGTGTACCTCACTGCGCATGTAAAAACGAGAAATGAATGAGGACTTTACATTTAAATGTTTGTGAAGAAAAGGTTTTTACAGTTTTACTGATATAGTATGTCTCTCTAACTGCTAGAAAGCTTTCATTATTTTACAGAAGATCTCCAAGGATATGGTGAAAATATTCATAGATGATTTTATTTTTGAGGAGAAAATCTTGTCTCTATTTTGTTTATCTTGATATTGTCTCTTTTTTGTTTATTTTTATAGGGTGTGATTAATGCAGAGATGTATGATTATGAAGATGGAAACGCTGTGGTTACATTACCACCATTTTTCTCATTACGTAAGGAAATCATTCTCTAATATATTGAGTATTTTATTATAAAGTTTTGTAATAAACTTGGGAGTCGTTAATACTGAGTGTGAATTTTTCCGCAGTACATTTTGTCAAATGCTGCTCTTTTTTGTTGTTGCCTGGTTCTTTTTTTTTTTTTTTGGCCACGCTTGGTATCTTTATTGGTAACCTTCTTGTGCCAGTTCGAATATATTTGGATACAATAAGGTCAAAAACCTTTTACAAGTAATGATAAGTGCATACAAAAACAATGATGCATCGTAATTAACTGAACAGTATAGTGCAATTACTCAATGAATCTTTTAACTGCTCGTAAGAAATAAAAGCTTGGCCTCTTTGCTTGAGTTGTTTCTCAAGTTTAATAGCAAATTTTAACTTATATAAAAATCTCTACATCTCATATCCGTGTTTGTAATTTTTTTACTGAAGATGAAGTACTTGAGATGAAAAATTAAGAAATTATATGGGTGATTCACAGAATAATGAAACCCGAAGCAAATGTCATTCTTAAATATAAATTGACTGCCAAAATTGTTGTCTGGTTCTGTCTTTATTTTCTTTACCAAATACACCCTACTTTTAGAAGTTTCAATATTGAATTTCTTTTGTGACTAGGTGAATTACATTAACTTGAATGACTGTCAGGACCATACAGAGGAATTCTGACTTATGCAGCGATAATTAAACTTCACTGAGTCGATTACAAGGAACACTCTCTCAAATAAACAATATATCACAATGACTGAGATCATTGCAATCCTAGACAATAGTCAATTAGCATGATAATTGTGATTATTGCATTCCCAGCAGCACAAATATTAGGTTACCTCAGAATGGTACTGTACACTGTAACATTTGTATGATATATTAGTCTGATATTTCACAGCAGAAAGATTTTGAAAGTCCTTAAAATAGCTAGGAAGCAAATGATGGTTGTGGCCAAACTCTCCCTGCATTGAGATCACTAGCCACCCACCGTTCCCTTATTCATATTAAATATTATGAAGTTATATTATATTTCATCTTAGGTTAACTCTTATACTTTTGTTTCCTGCAGAACCTCAAACAGTAATGAATGTGACCGGTGAAAGTTACATCAGTATGGTCCTGGAAGATTTCACATCAGTTTCCACAGCCTATGTAGCAGAACTAGTACATGTAATGTGCCCCTCAGATGTTACAGCAAGTTAGTATTCTCTCATTGATTAATTGCATGTTATTAACACAAATTTCAAAATAGTGTTTTGACTAGTCACTGCTTCTTACTTTAGATAGAATATGATGGTGAGCTTTAGCATCATTCTTGATCACATGACCAATTTAAGTTTAATAATGACTGAGAGACAGTTTGATCTGTTACAATCTTATCTGGAGTAAAACTTGGAAGGTAATGTAAAATCTGCAAGAAAATGCAAAAGGCTACTTTAATCAATATCATTGATGATAGCTGTTCAGACCTACTGGACTGGAGCTAGCAGTACATTTTGTAGTGCTTGTCAAACTTCCCACCCCTCCCCCACCCCACCCCTCTTTCACTTTATATTCTTCCCTCTTAATCCATATTTTGCTTCAAATGCATTTTTGGGATCTCACAGGACTATTTCATAGCCCCCAATATTGCTAGATATGATTATAATTCTTATCTGAGAATGAGAACTACTTTGAGTAATACTCTGGCATTTATGGAATAATTATTTCCATGGTATTCATGGCCATGAGAGAATATTGAAATAGTCTTTCCATAAATGTTGGTTTAGCGATGGTTCTTGTTTCTGATTAACTGCACACATATAGCTGAACTGTTGCAGCTGCTTTCACTTCTGCAGAAATCAACTCTACGTTACGCTTTGAAGTTCCATGGAAAGAAGAGGATACCTTCTCAGTTGCTTCCGTAAAGGACACAAACTCTCTCTCCTTGAAACTACAGAGTGGCCGTCCACCCAAAGCTGATAATGAGAGTACGCCTAGACTGTCTGTATACATGGACCCTAGATGTCAGTATGCAGTCACTCTGAGGTACTCACACAAAGAAGGATATGGACAGGTGAGTGCTGTAGAGGGTTTGTCCACCCAATGCTGATAATGAGAGTACGCCTAGACTGTCTGTATACATGGACCCTAGATGTCAGTATGCAGTCACTCTGAGGTACTCACACAAAGAAGGATATGGACAGGTGAGTGCTGTAGAGGGTTTGTCCACCCAATGCTGATAATGAGAGTATGCCTAGACTGTCTGTATACATGGACCCTAGATGTCAGTATGCAGTCACTCTGAGGTACTCACACAAAGAAGGATATGGTCAGGTGAGTGCTGTAGAGGGTTTGTACACCCAATGCTGATAATGAGAGTATGCCTAGACTGTCTGTATACATGGACCCTAGATGTCAGTATGCAGTCACTCTGAGGTACTCACACAAAGAAGGATATGGACAGGTGAGTGCTGTAGAGGGTTTGTCCACCCAATGCTGATAATGAGAGTATGCCTACATTACATATTGATGAAACATAAATACCTGGCAAGTAAATAAGGTTGCTTTTAAACTGAGCTTAATCATCTCTGTGTCATTATCATACTTTTCCTTGATGTTAAGTAAAATTGTTTCTTATTCAAAGGATGTTTTCCTGAAAGTAAGACTAACATTTCCAGCTACTCAATTTGTTTTACGGATTATTTTTATAGCTTTGTGGGTAATGTGAAAGAGGTTTATGTTTGTGTTACTGTTGCACTGTGTCTAGAGAGACAGTGCAAACTTGTTATTTGTTATATTGGATCAAACACACAAAGAAGTCAAACACTACTTTTCTGGTGACTATTTGTGTAGAAAGTGAATTGACTTCATCAGCACCGACAGAAATAGATAACAATGTACTAAGTTAGTCTTCATCTTCTTTCAGTGCCATTGCGTCCTCAGTCTTTGTAGTAAAGAGTGGATTACTGATGACATCAGGTTTGGGATTAAATAAGATCACCGAGGTGTACGTGCTTAAAAATGATAGCTTCCTGGAAAGACTGGCAACTACTTGGATAAAATTCAATAAAACAGATACTACTTTGGTAACTATTTGTAAAGACTTTGAAGTGATGTCATAAGCACAGACAGGAATAGACCATTAAAATAATCCATCTCTTCTTCCAGTGCCATTAATTTGTCAGTCTTTATAGTCAAAGAAGATTTACTGGTGGCATATGGAGTTTAGGATTAAAGAAAGTTTTTGTAGCGGAACCTCTTTGAAAATGGCAGTTTCCTTTAAGAACTGTCAGCTTCTTGGAGAGGGAGGGATTGGGCAGGTGGACAATAGATTCAATCTTTAATGCTCATCTAGTTCTCTTCATAATTGGACAACATGGGGATTTACCTAGAAAGAAAGTAAATTGTACTTGATTCCCTTATAAGATCTCAGATCACATAGGAAGGTTGAACTACAACGGGATATTACAAAGAAAGTACTAGGGTGAAGAAACAACTAAAGTAGCACCTTATGGAAAATATGATTGTATTTATAACTATACCAGACCTAGAAATTCTGACTATTTACCCGCTAAACGCCAGTGGGTTTTACAATTTGCCAGTAGAACAAAAAGGCACTTGAATTTCTCTGCCAGTCAGTACATGTTGCTCTTGTAGTAATTCAAGGAAACTGCTAATTGGAATTTGATTTTAGCAAGTAGATCTTTTATGCATTGACATTTAATATCAAATGGCTGGAATTTTGAATTTTAGACCTGTATATGGAATGTAATGTAAAGATTGGTGTAACCTGTCATTGTTATTGCAACTTCCAGTACGGGTAGGCCTGTGTTTAACCTGTCATTGTTAAGTAGACAACAAAGTATAATATTTGAAAATATGTATCATACACAATAAGTGAAAAGAAACACAGTTCATTTATAGCTTGATCTGTTGGTGAGATATAAAATTAAAATGTTATTTTATTTGTTTTTTATTACACATTGTAATGATTTGTGTTATCATACATGGACAACATTACACGGTCCTTGTTTATATTTTCATCTTTTAATGATGTACTTAGGAGTCTACCACAATTGAAATCACTGTTTATAGTTTTGTTATGAAGTCACTAGAGCATACCTTACCCAAAAATTTATATTATATCTCTTCTCATAGTTGAATTATTTCCAAGGTTATATAAATTATTTAGTTTTCAAAGGAAAACACAAAACAGGTGGTATCATTGATGTATGACATAACAGATCATTGCACAGTGCACTCAACCAAACAAAATACGGAGAAAAAACAAGTTACTCAATTCAGAAAATGTCAGTCTAACAGCTGGTGTCTTGCTGAATAGCAACAATAATATGATAAAAAGTGGTCAAGTTTATAATGAGTAAATTAAAAACGTGAGGCTGATCATTTAACAAACATTCTAGCATCCAAGGACTTAGATCGCTTTCTGTTAAGCTGAAATTTGACAGCTCTTTTAGGCATTTCGGCTGTTTTGGGTAATTCGGGAAGTTTTGACAACTTTTCTAATTTATCGGTCAAGAAGCTGGAGAATGGATCAGCGGTTATTTTGCGGTATTGTCTTACATCTGGTTTCATCTCGAAGGATGATGAGGATGCAGGTGTCTCTGAGCTCTGGTCAGACAGCTTCAAGGATGGTTTGTCCATTTCACTGAATTCATAATTTTTCATCTGACGATGGAACACCATCTGTTTTGACCGCTCGCTGTTCGTCGTATTTTCCTCCAAGTCTTGCTCCATCTGTCTCAGTTCCTGCCTCCGTTTAGCTTCTTCCACCAGAAGATAATCTTTAATTTCCTCTCTTGAATGTCGCCTCGTCTCCCTGTCCTTCTCAGAGTAGATCCTTTTGTCGGGAACTCCATCGTAAAATGCAAGTTTCCAGCCGGAACGAGATGGTCGTCCCTTGAGCAGCGGTTCGGTATGTGTGTGCAGGGTCCTATATGCCATCTCAATGACCGGGCTGGCCATGTGGTCAGGAAATGTTGCAATTCTCTGGTCTCTTACTGTTTGGTTTGTAAATATATCATGTTGTGATCCATCTTGGATATAACTATTAGCACTGGTTCTTAAGTCCGAATTCCTCATTGTTCTCACCCTCACAGGTGGCAAGGACTGTCTCCGCTGAATAATAAACCGTTTCACCTTGGACTGACCCTTGGTCACATTTTGCCGCCTGTATAATGATGTTGTGCTTGCTGATTTCTTGATCCTTCTCGATTCTGGAATCGATGTCGTACTCTTTTCTGAACTTGCATAATTTTGGAAGGCATCCTGATTGTATTTGTTCCCATCAGTGGGTGATTGGCTGTCAGTGTTCTTGTTTGAGATATAGTCATTCTCGGTTTCCATGGCGACAAGAGGGGAATAAATATCCTAGAGCAGTATAAGATAAACCACAGTAGCTAAATATTAAGTTAGAGTTGTGTGTTGTCTTAATAATGTAAGCAGTTTGCACCTTACCTTATAAAGAAGAGATTTCAAGTTGATTATCTTTAATTGCGTGATGAAATAACAAAGTGTTGGCTGACTTCCCAGCTTTATCTGCAGAATAGATGAGGTGGTTTAACAAACTCAATTCCTTATGATTTTCCAATACAGAATAATTCTCTTTCACTCTGTTTGCTTCCAGCAAATGAACACGAGCGTCTAGAATGCCACGTACTTTGCCAAAATTCCTGGAGACAGAATTAAAATCTTGAACAAATCAAATGACAGATTCAGTATAAATGTCCAAGTTTATCCTTGTTCCATCAAATGGTTCGCATAATCTGCTGAAAAACACACAAATTTAATAAGAGCTTAATATGTCCTCATAAAAACTGTATCCTCAATTCCCATGGCAACTATTAACAAGAGTACACTGTTTGAAATGTGAGAGAAATTGCAGTAAATATTGTATGTAGATAAAAGATAGTTAGAAATTTGTCTATTTCTTCGTTTCTATATAAGGTCTGCTTCCAGCTGCACCAGAATTAAACTGATTCTTTGGCACAATTTCAAACTGTAAACTGTCCTTAGTTGCAGACATGCAGTCGGTTGTCCTGGGTACACTAATGTACACTAATTGACAAATGAAGTACTAAGCACCTTAGCTTTGTCCAACCAATGACCCATTTGATCTGACAATGGTTTCATTGTTTACTTGTGTAATTAAGCTTATTTAACATGCCAAAGTTGTTGAATGTCCTGCAGTCCAGCATTTCTCAAGATAGATTGTTTGGTCTGACCAGTAGCTTATGTCCCTGTCAATCAATAGAACTTATAGGAAGATAAGAGGATTTGTTTGCTTAAACCTTCAGACCAAATCCCCTACAAACTGAGCAGTTATGGTTCCCTGTTGAAGTGCTCCACCTGAGCGATTTGATTGTTATGTGCGGTGTGGTAGCTTTGTTCAGCAATAGGTTCACACTCAATTGATTTCTCAAGTGCTGTTTTTTTAGAAACCTCCCTTAGGTAAAGAGCACACCTTTAACTACCTTAGCATCAGGAAATACAGGGGAAAACTGCTGAAATGAATACATATGTATGTTTGTCATCAAATGGTGGATTTCATATTTCACTGGTGGTTGTGTATTTCACACATGAGTGTATGTTCTGCTGATGGTATATGTCATTACATTGGTATTTATGCTCCAATGATGGTTTTATGTTCCCGATGATTTTCATTGACCAGTATTATGCTCCAATGATGGTTTTTATGTTCCTGATGGTTTCATATCCCAATAAGTTTAACATTCTATTGCTGGGTACATGTAATTTTATATTTCACTGGTGGTTGTGTATTTTACACATGAGTTTATGTTCTACTGGTGGTATCTGTCACAACATTGGTATTATGCTGCAATGGTGGATTTTATGTTTCTGATGGTTTCATATCCCAATATGTATAACATTCTATTGCTGGGTACATGTTCCAAGTGTTGCATGATTTTATCTGACAGTGACTTTCATTAAGTGATATTGTTAGCGATATTCAATAATTATTGAGCTTTGTCTTGTGTTATCTGTGTGACCTTGTCTCAATCAAAACAAGTCCACAGGATTACCTTGTGAGTTAGCCATACCTTATGCACAGAGGCATAATCAGTTCGTTTCGTCTTCAATTCCGGCACCACTCTGATTAATTTCTTGAGTAAACTATAAATGTATTGTTTTAGGCGGCTAGAGTCACTTTGTTTGGTCATTGTTGACCAGCTCCAATGGTTTTTAGTAAATTGAAAGTGAAGTGTTTAAGATAGCAAGATCCACCTTATTGATGGGTGTCTTACACTAAAACACCACTCCCAGGTTAACCCTGCATATTTATGTTGGAACATCCCAGTATCGCAGTATGCTTGTGGGAACATCATAGCGAACAAAACTTTCAGTGAAAGGAAAAATGAATAAAGTAATATCATACATGACATGAATATATTATTAATAGATTTGTAGAGTGAGACAAGAAAGGTGCATAAGCATAGAAAAATTGTATCAAAAGTTCAAAGAATCTCCATTTATTGTATGAGGTTTGCTAATGGTAGATAAATATATGTTAAAGACTACACATCCGTAGAAAAGTGTGCTCATGAAATGTCATGTTAAAGATGGCACAAGAATCACAGCAGACTATGGGCTACAGAGATGTTTGCTCTTACTGATGGTAGCGGCACATGTTAAATGAAGACTGTTGTGTGGTTTTAATCCTATTAGCAAATAGTTGAGAAATTCACTCTTTAAACAAACAGATACTACAGTGTCAAGACGTATCATTGTCTGGTTACCAGGACTCCAGTTTCCAAGTTGAAAAATCTTACCCATAGACATGTTTGATCTTGTAGTACGCTGCAACACAACGTTCTATTTTTTCATTAGTGGAAGAATGACTTCCAAATAAGAATGATAAAGTTAGCAATTGATAACATCAATGCTGCTAAATGTTGATTAGAAGAAGAAAAAAGGTATTTGTAACTTGTAAGGAAGGCTGTACATAACATTACACTTTCAATTAGTAGTTCCCATTTCAGATTTATAACTTCTATGTCCTTGTGACAACCACCCAATCATCAGGTCAAATAACAGGTATGCCTGTGACAACTAACAGCCTCCCCTTACCTCCTCCCTTCTCCTCCCCTAGCTCAAATAAACCCAGTAATACCATCATGTCAGAAGTGTTTCACTCCTGCAATTTTGATGTGATATTGCTACTGGGTTGTTCAATCTTTTACTTCTCTTGTTTCTGATATTTTCATGATGAAGCTTATTAATGGATTTGGTCAATGTCAGCTACAAGTGATTACTAATATTGAATATTTCAACAAAGACTTATTAATCTCAAGATCTAAATATATATATCAAAGAAAAATATAGGGAGCGACTCACATGTGTTAAAACTTTGCTGAAGTTCTCTTTCATAAGCACCTCAAATTCTATACATTGGATTTGGAGATGATGACTTTTCGCTATATTCTCTGACATGGAGCTTACGAGAATACTTAAAAGACTTTACCGCTGACCTGAAATAAATCATTAAACCTAAGTATAGAAATTACAGAATATTTTTACATTTTTGATACAAAATCTCCAATTTGTTTTTATGCAGTATATCATTTGTTTCTTTCATCTTCAAAGCTGAGGGTCTGGTCTTCTTTTGATTGGTCTGTGGAATAATCCATCTTTGTTTAACAATTTTCAACTCTTTGATGATCGTTGTCCTGACTAATTCCATCAATCTCTCTTTTCAGATTGTTAGATTTTACGGCCATACTATTCCAACTTTACTGTCCATTATTGTTGTCCTGGCAGCGTCATTTCAGTTGAAACACCTCTATGCAGACAGTAAGTCATATCAACACTTATCAAGATTTGTAGAGGAAGATCAGATCAGTGTGGAGCTATGAGAGGATACTTGTTATCTCTTACATGAGATGGAGAGGCTGCATGGTGAAATGGTTTCCAAAACATTTACAAAAACAGCAGTTTGAAGCAATTCATATTGTGGCTTTGTAAGGCCTGTTTAAAACATTTGTTTTTCTGCAAATGAAATGAGCAAATAAACTACTCCTTGACAGAAAGTTATTTCAAATAAAGAAAATCTAGAAAGTTATTTTTCTTCATATCTCACCTTTCTTTAATTACAATGAAAAAAAAACATTTGGAAGGAGTCGATGGAAACATTAATATTAAGTAACTCTGCTAATCTAATAAACTAACTTATAATTGAAATCTTTGTTTACATGTAGTATAAAGTACAATGCATACATGACAAACAAGGCATTACATGAATATTCAGTGATTACCATGGCAACGATCTGAAGTTTCCCATGTCTGTTATCTAATAAAGTGGTCATTGCACTTCTGCTCCGGTTTGTAATTATGTTTTTCAAATTTGTGATATTTAATACTTTCTTTGGCTTTCTCACATATCTGTCCAGCCCTCACAACCTAAGTACTCTTGGTCATTGCTTATGTAAGTTTTTGAAATTTGCAACAGAAAAACTTTAAAAAGCTTTGAAATTCGCAACAGAAAAACTTAAGTTTTGAAATTTGCAACAGAAAAACTTTAAAAAGTTTTGAAATTCGCAACAGAAAAACTTAAGTTTTGAAATTTGCAACAGAAAAACTTAAGTTTTGAAATTTGCAACAGAAAAACTTAAATTTTGAAATTTGCAACAGATAAACTTAAGTTTTGAAATTTGCAACAGAAAAACTTAAGTTTTGCCAAATTTGAAAGCTTCATACCTTAGACCTTCCATCCTTTTGTTTTAGATTTGTTGATTGTTTACATTTTTGTTCTAAACTCCTTTCTTTCCAGAGCCTCTTGAAGATATTAGCAAGTTACATGATCTTTACTGCAAACCATACATTGTGGTTCCTCCCATTGCATTGTTCAGAGCTATTGTCAAGTAAGATATATTTGTTGTAAAATTCAACTTTATTGTATTAATTCTATGTGAGAAGGAAGTCTGCATCTATGACATGCCTACAGAGGGGCTGTACATTTATTAATATTCAAGTACTTCAAATTACATAGAGCTATTATATTAGATTGTCTGTTAGCCCTTCACCATTTTTCTGCAGGTTCACTTAAGTACTTTTCAGAAATGCTATTGTTTAAAGTCTTCAAATTTCTTTTATTTTCATCCACAAAGTTGCAATTTTGATGTAAGTTATCAAGTAAATTCTAATATAAGCTAAGTAGGGTAGGTCTCATTCTTTGCTGTAAAAGTGATAATCAACTTATTCATTCATATATTCAGTGTGGTTGAAAAGTAACACAGAGTTTCTCCAAATTTTAGGTTCATCTGTTTTGACATTGGTTCAAGAAACTAACAAGCTCATGTCAGTCCAAAGTTCCTTAATGACCAGTGAAATTAAAATAGATTCCTTGTCATAACTATTGGCTATTCATGTCTCCTTTCCCAAATTAGTAGATGTCCATTTTCTGTGGGGCTTTGCTCTTTACATACACCTGACATTTTGAATTAGACTTTACTTAAGATTTAACAGGCAGTAAATAAATCAAATTTTGCTTCAATTACTTTCTGGAAAGATTTTGATTGTAATTGATCAGACTATTGTATAAATTATCTTACAAGTGACATTTGTGTTTCCTATGAATTACTTACAGCCCATGTAATAGATAAAAGCCTCTTTGCATTTAGAATAATTAACTCATGAGCTTAATCTGAAACACTTTTACCTCATTTGTTATGATGGTAACAGAAATGAAGCTCTGGAGAGTTCCTACGACTTTCGCATCCTATCCGAGCAGGGAGTTTTCTTCAACTTCCTTCCTCTTGTGATGTTCCTCCTAAGCTACGGTCTGTGCGCTCTTCTCCTGTGGACTATGGAGAATAAAACTAATAACGGTGGTCGCCTCTGGAAATGGTGGAAGAAGTAAGTCCTTTCAAAGTAGAGAGTTTGCAACAAATTGTCCATCAGTACTGTGAGAGTTCAGATGATGAGTTTACATGTATGAAAGAAGTATATCGATATGTCTAGGGCTGGGGAAGTTAGGGGTTAGGGAAGGAAAACAAAATGTTTAATTAGGTCTGCGAAAGTTAAAGAAAACAAAACGTTTAATTAAGACTGGGAAAAAACGAAATGTTTAATAATGTCTGGGGGAAGTTAAAGGAAAACAAAATGTTTAATTAGGGCTGAGGGAAGTTAAAGGAAAGCAAAATGTTTAATTAGGGCTGAGGGAAGTTAAAAGAAAACAAAATGTTTAATTAGGGCTGGGGAAGTTAACAAGAAACAAAATGTTTAATTAGGGCAGGGGGGAAAAACAAACTGTTTGACTGGGGAAAAACGAAATGTTTAATTATGTCTGGGGGAAATTAAAGAAAAAAAAATGTTTAATTAGGGCTTGGGAAGTTAAAGGAAAGCAAAAAGTTTAATTAGGGCTGAGGGAAGTTAAAAGAAAACAAAATGTTTAATTAGGACTGGGGAAGTTAACAAGAAACAAAATGTTTAATTAGGGCAGGGGGGAAAACAAACTGTTTGATTAGGGCTGGGCAAGTTAAAGGAAAACAAAATGTTTAATTAGGGCTGGGGAAAGTAAAAGGAAAACAGAATGTTTAATTAGGGCTGGGGGAAGTTAAAGGAAAACAAAATGTTTAATTAGGGCTGGGGGAAGTTAAAGGAAAATGTGTTATCGTGGGATTCTTAAGGGGTAATGCAGGCTGAGGACGAACAAATATATACCGCAGAGCTTAAGAAACAGAACACATTTTATAATCGGAATGATTATTTTACCTTGGAAATAATAAAAGTGTATGGCTGGATGTTATTTCATGTTGTTAATGTGTAATCAAGGACTTCATCACAACTAAAAAATGATAACAACTAATATGTAGGAGTCCTCATTGCATCAGTGAAAAATAGTGAAAAGCAAAGACGGTTTGAGGTGTGGTCCATTGTATGCAATGTACTTCATATGAATAAATTTGAATATATATTAATATTTTCCATCTCAGCAACGGAACAAGCTTCTAAGATGGGAGATGCACCATTGTCAATGTGTTTCTTTTACTTGTTCTGTAATATAATTTTTGTTTTGTACTTTAGATTGCCATGTGATATCAATTTTTAGACTTCATTATCCCTTTAAAGAATAATTATGGTACAGTTAATTGCATAAAGCATCTCGAAATGTCTGCTATCACAGTGTTGTGAACTTTTCTAATTGCTGACTTCTGTTTGAACTACAAGTGAAAGACTCTCTTAAGGTGAAAATGCTAAAACAAGCTCATGTTTCTTTTTCTAGATACAAGAATTTTGGTTATATTCATATTTTAAACTTTTTAATAAAGTTCCTTAAAAATATTTACTTAGCAGACCACTTTTGTAACTCTCATGCATTCCAAGTAAAGTAAAAGTGAAATGAATATATTTTATATTTACATGACAATATATTTCATTCAGTGCAGGGTACAATATTTTCATGAAAATGATTGATATATTTAGTTATCTAATAAATGGTTCTTTTGACCCAGGGGAGAGCTTTCCTTGGACATGTTTAAGACCACCAAAGCCCAAGAATCATCTCGTCTCTGGCCGATTGCGGTAGTTGGTGGTACGATGGCTCTAGCTGTGGGAACTTGTGGTGCTGTGGCCATTATCTTCACCTCTGTTATAGTCGGTTTTAAGGTAGGTTACTCTATGTAGCATTGTCACATGTATAAATTAATGTATTCATAGACCATTATCTCAAGGATGACAAGATTAGTAAATCAAATGAAAATATAATAAATAATAACATAGTCATTATTTCAAAATATCAGACTTTACTTTCCCTATTTGTCCTTTGTGAATTGGATTTTTTCATAATTTGTCCTGAGGTTATCTCAGGCCAAGTCAAACACCCTACTGTACATAATGCTTTTGAAAGTCAGATTCTGTCAAATGAATTTCATCAGAGATTTTGCTGATTGGTTATGGGAACTATCGGGTAAAGTGGATTGCACTTTACCAATCTGGGACCATCTTAACATTGCATCAGATGTGCTTGCTCTGTTCTCCCTCGGGCAGAAGCCTTTGTCTGACCGAGGATCTGAATTCAGACTTCCCCAGGGTCTCTCTTCGGGCTACCTCTTCTTGCAACTTCTGCTGGAAACTGCCAGCAAAGAGGTCTTCCCCCAGGGATGGTAGTGCCAACAACCTAGTCCTTGCCTCTATGGACGGCCAGTGTATGGCGGAGACGATGTTTTTCCTACAGGCTTTGACCGAGCGGGTGGCGACTCTCGCAAACTGGTCATATGCGAGTCGGACCAGGGGTCCCAGCAGTAGAAGGAGTTGACCCGCTTTGTTCCTGGACACCTGATTTTCGTCCTCAGGTAGCTGTTGATGATGTTGCATTAGTACTTTGGCCGATAACATTAGGATGGAGGCGAACTTCATGCCGGACCGGGCCGCTGTGTCTACATCTACCAGGAGTTCCTCCAACTTCCTTTGGGCCGGAGTCCTAAATATGTGGGAGGATGAGGCGCCTTGTTCAGCCTTAAGCCTTTCTTTGGCCTCCTGGGGGATGGTTGGGCATTTAAACAAAGCCCTCCAGGCATCGTCTGGCACCCTGACTGCCTTGTCCACCTTCGCTTATCGGCTATGGCCTCGAACCTGTCATAGCAGGTCGCGTCAACAGGCATGGTGGTCTTTGGCTTGGATGAGGCCTCGCCGGTTGCCGTTAGCTTGGAAACCCGACTTGCCTTCTGTGGTTGAGTCTCCGGTTCCTCAAACCCCAGGTGCCTTCTGAAAATTTCGGCCGCCCGTGTCATTAACTCCTGAGGCAGGGCTCCTCCCATCATGGGAGCCTCCTCCGGTTCGTAGCTCAGACCGAAGCTTTCCTCCATCGGGTTGTAATCCAGAGGGTCCATGGGATCCCTAGGATCCCCCTCGTCCTCCAGACCGGATAAGTTTGCAGACGCTCTGCAGTCCAGGACGTCTTCCTCTGGTTCCGAGGCCGGTTGTGGAGCCATGGTAGGGCCGGAGCTAATGGAGCCTGGTAACTTGTCTGTCACCGTGGTTGCTCTCTGCTGGTCTTACAGGGGGCGTAGCAGGCCAGTAAGTTGAGCCAGCCATGCTGGTTCCTCCTCCTGTCGCCTTCTAGGGGACCGACGCCATCTCTTGGCTCTCTTGTAGCCGTCGACCGACGACTCTGAGGATTCGTCGGAGGCCGGGGAGTACCTTCTCCTTTCCCTCCGTCTTGGGGATCATGAGCGAGATCCCGATCTATCCCGTCTAGATCTGCCGGAGGTCTCTCTACCTCTGCTTTCCCGGGTTGGGATTTCGGTAGGGACCCGCCTCTCCGGCTCCCTCTCCGGCTCCCCCCTATGGTCTCTCTCGGAACCGAGCTCTCCGGGGCCTCTTCTCCTGGGATACCGATAGCGTTTGGAATTAAATCCAACTTGCCTTGGAGCTTGTTTCTTAGGCTCGTTAACCAGTTGTCTATCTCCTGCCACTGGGCTGGTGAAAACTTAATGCAGACCAGGCATGGGTCCAGTCTGGTGCAAGTTCTACACTTAGGACACAGCTCATGTTCGTCCCAGGCCCTCCCTGGTCGAAACATTGAACAGTTGATGCATTTCAGCTGGTTATGAGACATACTGAAAACCCCAAATTAAGGAAAGACTAACTCTTAAAGCTTACGAAACAATGAAAACTAACAAGAGAATGGGAGATAACATGGGGAGTGAAATAAGCTAACAGTGAGTAGAGGTATGTACGTTACCTAGCAACGGCAAAATACAAGTTACACTACGAAAGTGGCTTAAACAAAAATCAACACACAAGCTGAAAAAGAACATGAGAGAGCGATAGGGAAGATAGGAATAGCTAATAGAAATACAAGTAAACATGCTAATGAACATGAAAATACAACGACACGCCTGTAGCGTGAGGAAGGAAAAATGGCAGGAAAACCTAGGCAGTTCGCGGAACTGCTACCCCCGCAAATAAAACCTAAGGGCGGAAACACAATAGGAAGAACAGTTTCCAAAACCCTCCCTTTCAACAAAAAGGAAACTTTTCGGGCTGCAAAAGACTGCTAATACTCCTAAGAATACAAGGAAAGAATATTTCCAACGATCACAAATATAACCAAGACGAAATTCCAAGGGAAATTTTTCCACACTATTTCTGTGTGATGACACTTTTAATGGTAGAATGAGAAGGACAGTGACCGGGGGTGTCCGGTCATAGAGGGCGCACAGTATTATTATTTTACCAGGACTTTATAGGCACGGTAGAACGAGGTGCTAAGATTGTGAGGAGACAGGTAAGCGATGAGCGAAGTAAATATTATTTCAAAGTATCAGACTTTTCTTTCCCTGTTTTTGCTTTGTGAATTGGATATTATCATAATTTGTCCTGAGGGTTAGTTCAGGCCAAGTCAAGCACCCTACTGTACCTAAGGCCTTCTTGAGAAACAGTCTGTCCAATGAATTTCATCAGAGATTTTGCTGATTGGTTTTGGCAACTATCGGGTAAAGTTGATTGCATTTTATCAATTGGGGACCCTGTCAAAATCGAAACATTGCATCAGATGTGCTTGGTCTGTGACGTTGCACTGTTAATGCATAGTAAAATGAAATAATTGTATTTCAGCTTTATTTCTCATAATTGTGATATTTGAATATTATTGATTTTGTACATCCATCACCTAAAACAAAGAGTGTCAGTTGGGTCAAGTGAACTGAGGGATACATTTGATATTACTGTTATACACTGGTATTTTTACATCACACCTTTATATGACAATTTGCCCTATGCAGAGCAACCAAAGACATAAAAACATGACATTTTATGTTAAAACATTTATTAAGAATACATTTGTTTTGTTTTGATCCTTTTTAAACAACATGCAGACATGATTAATGAGACTTTATCAGCATTAAGTTCAATTAAGCTAATTGGTGCAAATTTGGACTAAATGTGACCAGCAAAATTCAATCTTAAATGCCATAAAGAATATCCCAACTTGGATGGTATTGAATTTTACCTTAAAAGTTCCCTAGATGAGAGATATAAAAATGTAAGGTTAAACGTATACAACCATTCTGTTTCATTGTCTAATGTCACAGCAATTTATGTTTTAAATTTATAGGCATCTGGACTTAAAGCCAGGGTTTTGGTGGCTGAGTCAAAGGTGAGTTGGTCTTCTTGTATCCTTCCATATCCTCATATTGAGAAGTTAATTGTTTGTAGAGAAATTAAAGATTGTATTGTAACGTGGCAAAACTCTGTCAAATCAAGATCTGACATATTAACAAATGTTAGCTTTAAAAGGTAAAGTTTGACACTTTTGTGTTGATGTTTAGCTTGTAATATAGTTTGCTTTTACTACTTTGATAAATCCAAAAATAATTGTCACAATAGAAAAATGAAAGGGATAAACCTGGAGCATAAGCTGTATTGCTGTGAAGATGGCATTTCTGGTATATGTATATCAATGCTGGGGAAATTCTAGCCAATAGTATTACTAGTAATGTAATGATCAGTTGTTGTGGTAAGTTCAGTACATGATACTTGAAGAGTTATGCTTAACTAGAGTTCTCTTTGCCTTTTAATTGGGCATATTTCTAGCCAGAAGTTATGAATCTAGTATGGTCACTTGTTACAATTGGCCTATGATGCCTGATATTCATTTTACACTTTGTAAAGCACTTAGCTAATACTTGATAAATTACGGTTGATTAAAAACTTTCCATCCATTCATTTCAGTCACAATATCTATCTTAGTTCTAGCAGGAGATAACTTGCTCCTCATGGTCATTTATTTGCCTAGTGCCAACCCAACAGATTTTATGTATTCATTTATTATTTTGCTCCCCAAAGTTACCACAAGAGAAAGTGAAGAAGGAGTCCTCCAAAGAATCCACAGAACCACCAAAGAAGCTTACTGCGGATGAGAAGGTCCATCGTAGGGCCAAGGACAGCTTCCATTTCACAACCACAGTTCATATACTACTAAACTTCTTAGTTTTATTCACAGTACCAACACTGATTGCTTGGTATGAAAACTTGCAGTAAGTAAACAACTGTTCTCTGTATAGGACTTGTATAAACATCTGGGATTCTTTTCTTCTATAACACTTTTGAAATGCAGCATAAACAGTACCCATGTATGTGTGCGTGTGTGTATGTATGTATGTATTTAAGATCCTCCTGCAAGCAGGAACTTGCAGGAACATTGGCTTATCAAAGCCGCAAGCTGACCAGAGTCAGTCTCTTAGATTCATATTTTCACATCCATTTTTATGAATTGTCAATTGTCAACAACTCTGTAACTGGACGACATACATTAATCTTGGAGTGACTCGAACTGGGGACCTTATGATTGGAAGGCACCGGCGCTAACCACTAAGCTAACACTCCTTGAACACATTAGTGGAGTCAGTTTGTAACTGGTTAAAGTGAAATAAGCTAAGAACGATCCACAGCATTCCCCCATTTGGAATGATATTTCAAATTTTTAAAAATGGTCCAATTACTTTAAATGGATTGTGCTAACCCTAATGTGATTTTTAGGCTATCAACCATAAGCAACCTTTCCCCCCATGTGCATATTAAGTTACTTCAACAGTACAACAAAATAATTGCTTTTTCAGTCAAAGGTATTGTGTAGTTATTAATTATAGTGATGTATTGTTAATGTATAATACCCTATTAGCAATATATGGGAAAATAAGTAACAAGAAATTACTCATAACAGTTTAAAGCAACTTAGGGTATGGCATGTTGTGAACATGACTTTATCTACATACCTGTGGATAAACACCCCATTTGAACAAAGAAACGAAGGTGATTTAATGTTGCATTACATTGTCTTATCTATTTAGAGGTGAAAGTTAGCTAAAATGATAATAATCCATATCTGACAATATTGTGCTTCTGAAAAGTTTCAAAATGATGTATGAAGGTCTCTTCATGAAATTGACTGATCTAATGACAGATTAATTCATAATTGGTAGATCATGCTTTTTATCAGATGAATTAAATTTGATGTTAATAGTTTATTTTGATGTAATCCATCTTGTGTTTTTTCACAAAAGGCACAATCCATTTCAAGTAGACGATATCACATTAACTGTTACTCATGTTGTATTCAATTTATTTAACTAAATGCATAGTCATGATATAAAGGTATTTATACATCTTTGTATCTTCCAATTATCTGATACAAATAATCTGATTCCAATAATCTGTAGCCAGTTATAAGTGACAGCCATGAAGTATTTTTACACTACATGAAAATAATATTTTTGCAAGTGCCACTCCTTGTTTAATCCAAAATCTTCATATGCCCTGACTATATGCCCCTCCCTGCCCCTACCCCATTGAAACCCTCCTACAATCAAACCCTTCCTATCACACCCCTCCAATGTATCCTTTCACACCCCTCAATATTTACATTTCTACTTGTACTCATTTGTAGATTTGACTTCAGGCTGAGGAATGATCCTACCCTGTATCCAGCTCTGGTTGCTTCAGTAGCAGTCATCGATATTCTGGGAAATCCAGTTCCATTGCCAAAGAAAAGGTGAGTCTTGGAAAGGGGCAAAGATTCATCTGTGACATTATGAAGGTCTCCTTGACTAAGTTTTATTCGGCCATCAGAGATCATATAGCTGTTTTTATTTGGTACAGAGTCCTGTCCATGTATAGTGGAACATTTGTATAATATGTGGGGTTAACTTGTTGAGACATAGAGATGCATTTAATATAGCTGAACAATATTTGATACTCTTGGGAAAGCAACCTACATAGCATGTACCATTGCCTATAAGACTTCCAGAGCGTAACACGACCCACAATATTCTAGCTGTCCATGGCCCAAGGTATGTAGCACTCGCATCTTTGTCCAAGTCTACTTTTCTCTGTCACAGTTGATGACATTAAGTCTACCCCCCTGCCTGTGAAACTCTGCATATAAGTTGTTGTATTCCAGTGTCATAAATGCTGCTTTAAACTTATGAGGAATGGGATCTCTCTGATAACTAGGTGGATTAAGTCCAGGTGATCTACACATGGACCCTTAATTTGACAAGGGATTAGAAAGTGTATATTTCAACATACACAGTCGTTATACATATGTATTATACTTGCAAATCACGTGTGTAACAGATTGAAACATTTCCACCATCTGTTTGAACACTTTTTTCTTCTCTTTACAGCAAACTTGTAAGGCCAGTCTCGTGGATTTTGTATTTTTTCACCCTACTGATGGTCCTGTATGCGATAGAATCTGTCTACCGATGTGTGTACTTCTTATCAGCAAGCATATTACTATTATCATTCCTTCAACTGGTTTAAACCAATGGACGAATCCTCTGCAGTACAGGCAGGCATCATCTACTTTCACTAGTTTTCATGCACTATGAATATTCATAGATCCTTTGTTCATCTCCAAGACTTAGTCCTTTTTCCGTAAATGTATCATTTATACTTTTTTCATGTATTGCTTAGTACCTGTGTCTCCATATGGTTTAAATGAACATTAAGGGAGAATGCTGGTATTTGCAAAAGCATAAATTTTAAGCTGACAAATGTGACTCATTTTACATTTACATTAACATTCTACTTACATTTCAGTTTTTTTCAGAACATAACACACAAGATTGTTGAGTAATTGACTGTGCCTTATAAGCAAAACTACTGTATGAAAAAACAACCCAAGTGCTCTTTTGTAAATGTTTGTATGGTTTAAAAAAGTTCCTATCTCAAAATTACATGTTTTTGTAAGTTTATTATGAGCTTGAAACAATGGTGCTTGGACTATTACAGATGTGGAGTAGCATCAGTAGAGATACATGCCAATAGTTGATACATTACAGCAAACTGAGACAGTTTCCAGCAGTATCTCAATGTAGCTCTCTCTCCATTATCATCATCTATGTCTGACAGATTGTTGAATTGAGAGAGGAACTGTAATACCACCTAACTAACAAGAAGAAATGGACTTGAATTCAGGTTGTTTGAACACTGTAAAGTTTAGATTACTTAGCATTGAATATGTTTAATACAATTCAAATTAGTTAAATGAGAACATCACAGATCTGCTATTGTACCATTTTGTGCATATTCTAGTCTGTTGTACTATCATAGATCTATTCTAGTCTGATGTATTACCATAGATCTATTCTAGTCTGATGTATTACCATAGATCTATTCTAGTCTGATGTATTACCATAGATCTATTCTGGTCTGATGTATTACAATAGATCTATTCTGGTCTACTCAATTACCATAGATCAATTCTGGTCTGACACAATACTATAGTTGTATTCTGATCTGATGTATTACCATAGATCTATTCTAGTCTGATGTACTATCATAGATCTATTCTAGTCTGATGTATTACCATAGATCTATTCTGGTCTGATGTATTACCATAGATCTATTCTGGTCTGATGTATTACCATAGATCTATTCTGGTCTGATGTATTACCATAGATCTATTCTGGTCTGATGTATTGATAGATCTGTTCTGGTCTGATGTATTACCATAGATCTATTCTGGTCTGATGTATTACCATAGATCTATTCTGGTCTGATGTATTACCATAGATCTATTCTGGTCTGATGTATTACCATAGATCTATTCTGGTCTGATGTATTGATAGATCTGTTCTGGTCTGATGTATTACCATAGATCTATTCTGGTCTGATGTATTACCATAGATCTATTCTGGTCTGATGTATTACCATAGATCTATTCTGGTCTGATGTATTACCATAGATCTATTCTAGTCTGATGTATTGATAGATCTGTTCTGGTCTGATGTATTACCATAGATCTATTCTGGTCTGATGTATTACAATAGATCTATTCTGGTCTGCTCAATACTATAGATGTATTCTATTCTGATGTATTACCATAGACCTATTCTGGTCTGACATAATAGTGACAGGGTCCTAGCTTTGTACTCTTGCAATACATAATGACCCTCCCCAATCTGTTTTAGTAATACAAGAGTAGGCCTATTGGACAAAATAATACAAGAATATCACACTGGTGATAAATTTTGGTCTTAGTGACAACATTTGCCCTCTCTTTTTATATGGACTTATGTTGATGTAGGCTACAATAATGCCTTAAAATTAGTAGATTGTATTTTTAATCATCATTATTATTAACTTTGCTTTATCTGCCTCTATTTTTTTTAGACTAGAAGTATATTATTAACTCACATCAATAATTTAATTCATACTAATTAAATTAGTATCATTACAAAGCTTCTTCTGTTTATTTCAACAATGCACGAACTTGCTCCTCTGCTTATCATTCCAAATTTAGTTTAGCCAAACATTTAGCAATCATTAAGTTTATAAACAATGATTAAACCCTTGACATAATATGTTCAAATTAAATATTTCTATTTTCCTCTTTGTTTATCTTCTATTAACTGTTGTAAAATTCACCAATTAACAATCAAACTGTTTTCAGCTTCTGGTAATTTCTTTTGTAACTAAATGAACAATGCTCCACCCACCCACCCCTTCACAAGGTTTCGCTTTTGGAACCACAAATGTTGCACATACCTAGATAACTATTAATTATGCCAAATGGGTATTTCTCTATTTTTTGCTTGCAGTTCTCTTATTCCAAAGACACTATCTGATTATTTGTAAATCATGGTATACATGATTAAAATAAATTTGTTTGTATCTAGGATTAGGAATAACACTTCTGTTGAATGGTTCACGGATTGTAATAAATTCACGCAATAAGATTGATGTAGTAATTCCTCTGTTGTTTTCTTTGTACTTTGTTGTGCTTACGTAAAGTGTTTTTGTATCTTTTGTTTCATTTGGTTCTGTTGTGGCAGTTGAGATAGAAAAACGACTGATTACACAAATGTCAAGTATTACACAATGATTGCTACAATTTTATCGCGATATTAAATGTAACGTTACACATTAAAGTTTGTCAACATAACCATGGTAACATAACATTTCTTACTCAACATTAACTGACCGTTACATTCGTTCTGTGCTTGGGTCTTTTTTGTGGTCATATACTTCCAATGTTTATAGTTTTGTTTCGTCAAAGAAAATTGATCGTTACATAAATATTTTCCCCTATTAGCCATTAATCGAACAGCAGACTAAATATGATTAAAGCTTGTATATATTTCCGACAAGACGGGCTAATAAAATATCGTTTGTTTACGTGTATGACCGTTGTGAAACAAGTCCGAACATTAATGTCAAGAATGTTGTCCATATTTTATGACTTAACACCGTATTACAACCCGACTGTAAGAGATTCACAGACAAGTTGTCATGCAATCCTATATATATACAAGTAAGAAAGATTTGTTGTCCTGGGAGTGCTCTACATGAATTATATTTTTATCGCAAACATTTTACTGATCTAAAACGGCAGTAATATGCAACAGGTATGTCAGGGTCAATGCGGTTGGAGGTTATAGTATACTAACTCAAGAATTAGGAGACTTATTGAACAGATTGGTTCGTCATGCAGTCACGATCTACGTTTTACGAAGCTCTACGGACCTGAACTTCTTCCGAAAGAAAAAAACACTGTTAAACTGCTTAACTTCTGCATAGATATAAAAGTCAGAGGGCCAGACTGTCCAATCCTAGCAGAACCTTCTTACAAAGGTAAGCTTGCTGGAATCGGAATAGGCCCTGGAAGTGCTATATAAACTGAACGACTAAACAAGGGCACGTGTTGGGAAGTAAAAAAACCCAATCATCCTATGAAATACTCCGGCAGATTAGAGTTTTGTACGTGAAAAGGTCCCCAAACAAAGATAATGCATGCACAAACCGTTGACCTACTACTGACACTTTGTGTCAGGAAGCTATCCAAGTTGAAGCTTTAGATTATTTTGAAGTTTTTAAACACTTTGACTCGATTTGACGATTTCAGATGTGAAAACCTTGGATTTTTCTGGATAAAATATATCTTACTTTTGGAGTCGAAGCCACGACGACACAGATCATAACTTTTAATAAGCCTCTATGTGTTGTTAATTTCTTAGAAAGTAAAACATTCTCCTTCATAGTCGTGAAGACGTTTTACTCGTCCAAAAGTCACAAATCAGAAAATTATATAACGCTGGTAGAGACTGCGGTATGTCCTGCGCATTTGAAACAGATTGGATGCAATTTATAGCCAGAAATTCTTTGAAAGGGAACATAACTTGTATTTTACAAATTTGAAAGTTACACAAGCATGAACAAACATCACGAGGGTTTCTACTCGTCGATAAAATTAATTCTTTCTACGAAATATTCCTACGACACATATTTTGTTTTGCTTAGTTGAAACCTTGAATTAAGTACTGCATAGAGCCTCAGGTAAACTCAGCTTTACGATTTTGGACAAAATAGACTCAGTTAGTCAGTTTTAGTGTCAACTAGTGACGTTGTTTGCCTCTTTTAATCAAATTTACCCAAATATGATACAGACGAGGCACCAGAATTCAAATTGTAACTATTTCACTGGAACTCATTAATTATCAGGACATTGGCAATATTCCAGTTAAACCTCTACTGGCTCCAGATATGGCTCAAGTAAGGCTCAAGACGTCAACCTGCTCAACATGAAAACAGAATCTTGACATTTGACCGTATATCCAACGTCTACATAACTTTAAAATTATTCCATGTGATGAAACCGATAGCTATAAGGGGGAAGGAATCGACTAGCCATCACAATAAACTTGTGAGCAAATCCCATATATGATTGCGCACAGATTGTGTTCTAGTTGCAGAATAAATTATAATCTTCCCTCGATAGGCTTGACTTAAAAAACTGGGGGAGGCTTTGGTTCTTGGAGACGGACGGGACCCTTAGGTTAGGAACCCGGTGGCTTGAGGGATTATAGTCAAACCCCAAAAGTAAAGTTTACCTTTGGGGATCAGCCCAGCAACCGGTAAGGGAGTTCGCTATAGGTAGGTACTTCTAAGAGGTTGGTATTACCAGGGCTGGAGAGGGGGGGGGGGTAGCCTACCAGTGAATTCAGCGTTCCTTCCCATTTGCCTGACACTAGTTCTCTATTATTGTTTACACGTCCAATCTGAAATATTATTTGCTTGTCTTCTTGACTCCTACTTTATTCCATTGAGTAGTATGCTTTTTTTTGCTAACCTGCATGATCAGGCTCCACCCCTCCCCCCCCCCCTCCCACCCCTATCACGAGGTGTTCCAGTTCGGGTTCTAGTTTAGTACTGTGGATTCTCTTAGAGTTGTATTCAGAAGGGGCCTAATTGTTCAATTTTAAGGACCCCACTTTGAGGGCCCAACTATTTTATTGCTGGCGATACGGCTGCCGTGGAGAGGGCCCAATGGCCGTTTACGCCCGACTAGGCCCAGATCAACAACAATCACCCGCTGTGTGAGTGATCAGATCGGTGAGCGGATCTTTGTTTAGAGTATGTTTTGAGAATCGTGATACAACACAAAGCACTATTTTACGATCACTTATTTGTGTTTATGTAGTAACGTCATGCAAGAAGATTGTCTCGGCTTGTCTAAGAACGATTTTAATCCTTCCAAGTGAATAAGATTTGGTTGAGAAAAACAATACAAGCTACAAGAAGTTCAAACAAGTTTGATGACATAACTTGTCCCTATAGGCTACAGTCTTACCAATAGGGTCTACATATGTGAGCTATGCAATATGTAGACATTGATTGAATTTACCTTGGACAAAACTGTTTTCAAATTATCAAAGATTGCGAACTCTATTGTTACTTTGCTCATAATGGAGTTTTCACAAAAGCGTGAAACTATTTGTACAGGCAGCGGTGATTCAATGGGCTGTACGTCTAAATAAAAGACCTTGCTATTTAGTATGGACTATGGAACGTAGAACTAAGAGAGCTCTTTGAGTTATATATAAAGGATTTCCGAGGGGGAAGAAAACTAGTCCCAACTGATACAACCCTAACTGAATCTGTAATTAACAATGTACACAGTTTGTTGCATACATAGACTTTTAAAGGAATAGTGAACATGGAACACAAACCAAAACTCACGTACTATACGAGGTCGAGGAGTCGGTGAAGTGTCGAGACTGATATTTGCTGCTCAGGACATAGAGGTAGGCTATGACAACCATCATTTGAAATAAGAGGCATTCTAAAGCAGGGTTGTCCAACCTTTTGCAAAGGATGGCCACATGGAATGATTATGATGAAGGAGGAGGCCGCATGAACCCTACGCTCGATTTTTCGAGCGGAGCGCACTGATTTATTTTCCTTCCTGATAAAACAGATGAATAAAGTTCAGCCGCCCTCCCCCCCCCCCCCCCTCCGCTGAGAGAGTGTCACACAAACTGACCTGTATGCAGTTTTTTGGACCCAGAAGGTTCGAATGATTGATTATACAGCTTCAAATTGTTATCAATAAATCTGCTCACTAAAATTTCGCACCCTAGAGCATCTCTGGCGGGCCGGACGCAACCCTGCGGCGGGCCGGACTGTGGCCCGCGGGCCGTAGGTTGGACAACCCTGTTCTAAGTTATCTAATACATTCAATCGCTTCTCAACTACCCCCCCCACTCATGGGCGTCAATCCAGGGGGGACGGGGGACACGTCCCCCCCACGTTTCGATGGGTGGGGGACACAATATCAAATGTCCCCCCCACACATTTGGAAAAAGAGTAGTGTCGTGGCTCTATTTGGTTAGAGCTTACACATCTCAGGATTCATATCATCGAATATCACTCAATGTTGCTGAATGGAGAATTCCACTCAGATCTCGTGAGTTGGTACCCTGAGCTCTCTGAGTCTGCCTTTCTTTCGAGGCCAGTTCCAGTCGTCGTCTGTTGAAGGGTATAGACAAATATTCAAGTTGATGAATCCAGCGGTACGGGCTTTGTTTGGTGAAGTCGAAGCTCTCTTGCGGTTGCTCCTCGTCTCCTCCGCCAGTTCGACGGAAGCCG